>JADRCH010000064.1:12848267-12882937 GCA_019843965.1 Rhynchomys soricoides | reverse complement strand
GAAATGTGAAGTTCCAATTAGTAAAATATCTGGGGTGGGATGGGGTAGCAAAGAAGGACCTGAGAAAACATAATGCCCAAAATAGTTTGATATCTTCTTGCTAACATTGCTCCCACCCAAACTTGACTCATCAGCATGTATGAGGTGTCACATCTCCTACAAACTGTTTGGTTTCCTTCTCACCCCAGTTTCACTGGGTTGCTCGGGCTGAATTTAGTCAGGAAAGAGAAGTTGGAGGATACAAAGGAAGCAGATGAGTCCATGTGGAGCAGTGCTGTGACTTGGGTGTTTGTGACTCATCTGTTCTTCTCTACTTCCATCGAAACCACCGCCTCATATACAGATCTGGCCATATGGGCTTTTACATGTCTCTTGAAGCAAATCTATAATATTCATACTTGTTACTTTCCCTTCGTTCCAGGAGCCTTGTAACTGTCCTCTTCCATACTGTTCCTTTCACTTAAAGTAACTATTGCATCTGGGAAGTTTCCAGTTTATTTTAAGACCAACACCTAAATTCTTTTAGCAATAAGTCTTTCTTATAAGAGAGGAACATTTGTGTTTCCTCTTCACGTACATATTTAATTTTAGTTGCTGTATGAGGGAAGCTGTGTGGTCTAAAGGAAAGAAAGTGTGTGGTAAAGTATCACCAGCTTTGCTCACTACTATTTTTGCTGCTAACTTTGGAGATTTGGTGTTCTCAACATAAAGTTAAAGCGGTGGAGCTCATCTTTCAGGGGCTTTGTTTCCTTCCTTTTCTCATTTTCCCTTCATGTGTTGAACATTTACTCAGTGTTAGACACAGTGGCACCCAGGTAATAGTGATAAGAGGCATAGTCTATGCCACGATGAGACTCATAATCTGCTAAGGAAAAGACCAGGTAAATAAGTAATTACAAATGACCTGTCTAAAACAGGAAGAGCATGCCATAAGAGCAACACAAGTATTAAACAAAGACCATCACATGGTCTCTTTCTTTGTGAAAGATGAGGACTGCTCACCTAGTCTCATGACCAACTTGGCCTAGCATATAAACAAATGCTGAAGTCTTGGCAGCTTGGCTGCTCTTAACTAGTCTTGCAAATTCCTTTATCAGAGTCCCACTTCTCAATTCTTTTCAACCTTTGAAAACAAGTTGGCTTCATCACCTTTTACCCCGCACAGGTGCCTATATCTCATGCCAAGTTTTGTTTGTTCCACCTACTGTGATGAGTCAGGCAGTTTGTCATGATTTCTCTGAGATTTGGTCTGGCCAGTTGTATAACACTGTTCTTTTTATCTGTTTTCTGTAAAATAGTCTGGCTGCTTTCTCTACCATTTTACCCATCTCTTTCAAAAATCAAATAACTTTAATTTCTTTTGAATGGGCTTTATTTTTCAAATAAATAAATTCAGTCTCTTCATATAAATATAGAGTACTTTTATCTATTGGGAATATGAGCATCAAGAAACTGAAATAACTTTTCTTCTTTAGGACCAACACTATAGTTCTCATTGTAGTTACTTGTTCTTTCATTCTACCAGCCTACTGTGGACCCTGAGGTAGAGAATCAAATGTGTTGCTTCTATGATCACTAGCATATAAAAAATGATTCATGATCAATACTTGATATGATGACAAGGGAAGAGATACACAAAAAGAACTTCAGGGTTAAGCTTAATGTATATCTAAGCAACAAACAAAACCTCTGTAAGTGAGCTATGTAGCTGTCTAATCCATACAGCTTGTTAGAGTTGATGCTACAGAATTACAGTTCAGGCATTGACAGACCTCTAGCTAGGAACAGCCAGGAAAATCTCCATGAATAGTATCCCACTGATGCTAAATCTGTAAGAATGCCAAGAATTTCTCCAGATGAAGAAAGTACATTGCAGCCTGAGGATTCAGGATCCAGAAAGCAAAAAGATGGAAAACTCTAATGCATGTTTTCAGAATTACAAGTTGCTCAGGGCACCTACTGAATATTTAGCATATTGCAGGGCATGAACATCGTGCTGGGGCAGGAAGACAAAGCTTAAGCCTGAAGGTCTGTTTTATATAGGGCATACCTTGAAGAGCATTGCATGAAAAGCCTAATCAGAAAGATTTGATCTGATTTGAACTTGAAATGTATAGAGGAAAGCAGAGACACTTAGCTTAAGGTATGCCACACAAAAGCTTGTGTTGCTTACTGTGGTGACTCACTCCCCATCTAATGCACTATGTGAGAAGGATTAGGAGGTGTGGTCTTCTTGGAGTAGGTTAGTTCGTCCTTGTTATAGGACATGTATCACTTATCACTATGGTTTGGCTTTAAGTTTCCAAAAAACCAGTGACACAGAGAACAGTTTATTATAATAGTCTGAGAAATGGTGAGGTCTTGAATCAAGAGTTGTTTAATAAGTCAGGGGTTAGAGTTCTTGCCAGCAGAATTCACAGGTCTTATACAAGCTTTTGGAGATGAAGGAGAGAAAAGAGGCCCAGTTTTACCCTGGGCAGAGCCTCTCTTTGAAATAAAGACAGTAAGAGCAGGAGAGGATTTCCAGAAAAGGCATTCCGCTTAGGTTTGAACTTCTGGCCTTTGAAATGCTGAAGAAAATTCCAGAAGGAATGCATGAGCTGATTAGGAATAGCTCTGGAGCTTAGCAGAGTGGCAGCAGGAGTTACAGGTGTTTGGGTGTTAGGTGAAACTGTGACAGTATTGTGAGGTAACTCCTTATAGAACACATGAACTCTTCAAACAGAATAGACAGACTTTACAGCCAGACAGTGGCTAGATGAGGAACTCACCCAAATCATGCAGTCCTGGCGCTTGCCATGTTTTGTCTTTTAATGCATAAAACCAACATCCTGGGGTAACACATTTTAGTTGACAAAAACAGTCAGCAAGAAGCAGAACTACAGAAGCCAAAGAGTAAGGTTACTATACTTAAGGACTTTCCTAACTGCATCCTGGGAATGTTGACTTGCCATTGTTCCTTATTTGGCAGGTGGACTAGGTCTTTGATTCTGTTTCAGTGGGCATTGTTGCCTGTGAGCTGGGCTTCAAGGCCTGAATAATACTTCTATCATAGTGTCAGTTGTGCTAAGGCCTGGGGCTTGTTATATTCCCCACTGTTTCTGTGGGCATGAGTCAAATCATGGATTCAGCTGGGGATGGAGTGGGGTAGGGATTGGGGGTAGGGATGATATATTGTCCTCTTAGCACTCATACTTTAACAGAATTTATTCTCTATTTTACTAAGCTAGGTAGGCATTTGAGTAAGCAGGGTCCTATAGTGAGGGCTAGGAGCAAAAGGATGATTTACTCAGCTTTGACAGTAAGTAGTTAACCAAGGGACCAGAACAAAGACTTGTACCAGCTGTTAGATTCTTGATTTCTCTTCTTTATCAATAAAGGTTATCTCTAGCCATGGTAAATCTTTAATTATCACTGACTGGTTGGCATACAGAAAAGAGGAGGTCCAATACCCCTCAATTTTAAAGAACAACCTCAGGAAGTAGAATTTTTCAGAAGGTCTAGTAGCCTCTGGAAGTAATATTTTACAGAAATCTACACAGAAAGTAGGTTGAGTTTCATTGGATAGACTGCCTATGAGTGCCTCAGCCCTGGTCTTTTTTAATTTCTATATCCAAGGTCCTGGATCATGGGGGTTTGGGATCTTTCTCATAGGGTGACAGGGAAGATAAAACTAGACAGCCATAATTGTAGGGCTTTGTCAGTCTTATTTCTAGGGGGTTGGCGGACCTTGTGATTACCCATCTGTCATTGTCTTCTATAACCTCCTTTAGCTGAGAGTGGTGTATCCATAGGTAACTCCAGCTACCTTTACTGTTTTAGGGGTGGTGAGGACCTCAGGGTTTGGGCCTTACTCTGTTGGCTTTAGGCCCTGGATCAGGATCCTCTTTACCCACACGAGGTCACCAGGCTGAAACCTTGTGGGCAAGCTCAGAAACATTCAAGAATTCAGCCTCTTGAACCATCTGATGACTAGTAAGCTGGGTCTGTAACAGAGCCTATAAGGACTTGAGGGGGAGTGGTTCTGCTTGAAGTGGTCATTAAGACATTTATTGAGTTTGTAGAGGAGTTATAGAAAAATAACAGCACCTGTGCTGTGGGAGCTACAAACAGGAGCAGCACTTAAGTCCCTTCTGACCCCATCGCTGTGTCTGCAGCCCGTGTGGGCTTCTTTACACTCTTGCTCAGATGTTTGTTTTCAACTTCTCCTAACAGCCTTACTGTATAGCCCTGGCTGGCTTTGACTTCTCAGCGATCCGATTGCCTCTGCCTCACCGTGATGGGATTTCAAGCAGGAGCCTCCATCATGCTCAGCCGTACATGGTCATGTTTTTCTCTTCTCATTTCATGACTGCAGCAGGAATATCTGCTCTGGACCCTTCCTCCCTTCTCTGTGCTACCTCTTCTATCATCACCGTTTAATGTATGTACTAGACTCTGCATGGTGGATCTCCCTTGTTAAATCATTGGTGAAATAGTGAAATTTGGTAAAAACAAAACAAAAACTATTTTATCTTAATTGGGAGAACATTTTTTATTTTTGTCCTGATCTTTTACTAAAACATGTTGTCATAATGCTTCATGTACTATTTTTTTAATCTTATTTCCTTTATATATCATTGTTTTCATATTTCTACATAATTTTATGGTTATTTTTTATTTTAAATATTGCTAATTATAGAAAGTAGACTATAATCATCATCCTGATGACTCTCAAGTATTTCACCTGTGCATAATTTAAGGCAGCAGGTGGGAGTGTTGAAATAGCTTAAGGAAACCTAGACAGCCACATTTTATTAAGACAAAGGTTACATTTTTCACAAAAATTATTTCAGATTCATTTAGCCGTTCTGAATTTCCATTTCCTGACCTATGGAGTGAAGGCATTGAGGCTGATTATGACAGTCTCTTAAGGCCTTTTAGCTTTAGGAAAGTGACCATGCCCTTCTGCGTGTAATGGACTTTTAAAGGATCGATCAGTTTCTCACCTTTTGGTTTCATACATACCATTAAGGATGCAGGAAAAGCTTTTGGACCCTCTCTCTTTAAAAATACCATTGTGCATAATCCCACAGAATGTGTAATTCACTACTGTCTTGGGTTCAAGAGTTCTGCCCTAAACATAGAGAGATGAATTATGGAAATGAAATGGAAACCAAGCGCTCTGTAGATGAGGTCTGATGTGGGTTTTCTCTAGCATTGCAACACCAAGAAAGTAGGTATATGTAAAGCACACTAGAAAGCTACTTAAAATACTGACTTGAACTTAAAATTTAAAGTATATGAGTCTCATTTGGTAATTTTCTTTAGGAGATCTATGTCACCAAAGATAATGTCTCTTGTAGCTAATCAGAAATGCTAAAGCAGGGCTTCTAGAATGAGAAGGAGAAAGTGGACAAGCTCACACCTTCCTGGCCGACTCATAAAACCATGTGTAGAAGACACACATGCTCATTGCGCCACTGTCATCTTGTGTAAATCTTTCTTGAAACTGCCTTTTCCATATTGACTCTCCATACCAACATAGATAAATAGGTGCTAATTTTCTTCTTGGTTTTGTTTTTTCTTTAAGGGATATGTCCTAGATTTCTATGAATGCAATCTAAAATAAATAGATAGATAGATAGATAGATAGATAGATAGATGAAATAAAGTAATGGACTAAGATATTTTTCTTTGAAAAATTCTTTTAAGCTCAAATGTATCAGACAAACTAATGAAAGATGAGATCATGATGATGTGTGATAAAGACATTTGTATTGGTACTGAGTGTTTCCTGGGTCTCAGGGACACACCAGAGGGGTTTAACTGCCAGATCCTTAGGAATTATTGTTTCACAGACCAACTGCTCTGGGCTGCAGAGGAATTCCTAACTTTTTCAGTTACATTTTGAGTGAGTGTCAGAGTCAGAATTCAAACCTGGATGTAAAGCTATCATCTGCTTACAGTGAACCACTTAGTAACTGAGTCCTTATCTCCATTACAGCAGACGGCAGAAGTCCTAGTAAGCTGATGCTCAGAGAGAACTTGCAAGAAAGGAGAAGGGAGAATGGCTTATTTGTCCTCGGTTGTTGTAGAATGAGTATGTGTGCCTGCGTGCGTGCGTGCGTGCGTGCGTGCGTGTGTGTGCCAACAGCTTAAGAAAGATAAGATCTAAAGAAGTGGGTAAATTTCTCGATACAGACCACCTGATTAAGTTAAATCAAGATCAGGTAAGCAATTTAAACAGACCTGTAACCCCTACATGGAAGCAAGAAGCAAGAAAGGAAGCAAGGAAGGAAGCAAGGAAGGAAGGAAGAATATAGAGGAAGAGTAAAGTGATAGCAGGGCAGGCTGATCTGTTTGGTTAATCAGCAGGCATTAGCACAAAGCACAAGGCATGGGATACAGAAATTAAAAGCAGCACCATGGCCAGGTTAGAATCTTTAAGTCATCACAGAGTAACCAACAAAGTAGCAGGACCAGTTAAAATCCTTTACAAGTAAAGCCAACGGGGGTGCTTTCAGAGCACTGTTAGGATACACAGTTCTGTGGAAGAGTCTTCTCATGAAACCCATGGTAAATCATGATGTGGATAAATCACATTTGGGTATCAAAACATACCTGTCTCACAAAGGCATTCAGAAGATCTGTCTTCATTCAGTTCACTGATTATCAATGTGACAGGATCTAGAGGCACTCTGGAAACACATTCTGTGAGGGTTTGTTTTTTTTTTTTTAGTTTAGGTTAACTGATACAGAAAGACCCACCTTAAACGTGGCAAGAGGACAGGGTCCCATACAGCATTAAAGGAGAGAAGACTAGCAAAGCACAGGTTTTTCTTTCTTTCTGTTTCATGAGTGCAGTCCGGAAGTGAGTGGCTATTCCCACCCTACTGACCATGCCCATCAACTTAGATGGGCTGAGCCTCATACTATGGGCCAGAATAAAGCCTTATTTCCTTAATGTGTTTTTGCCGGGTATTTTGTCAAAACAAAAAGGAATGTAGCTAATAAAGTCCCTTTAATGAAAAAAGTAACCTTTCCAGTTTTAGTTTCATTAGTATGGATTGTGCTGCAGTTTTGTAAACAATGACCACTTTGAGTATAATGTATTATGCTCTTTAACACATAGAAGGATAGGTATATTAGTTTCCTATAAGAGAATGGCCATTCCTAGAGTAAGAAGCAGGAGGTAGAGTGTGTCATCCAGTCATTTGAGGTCTGGCCTGTTTGTGTCTCAGAATCTGAGCATAACCTGACTGTCTGGCCCTGTGCTTTTGACCTTCTGTTCCAGGGCCCCAAGTCACCTCTGCCTGTTTTGACCTTGCAATATTCTGGACTGCACTTAGGAAGTACATTGTTAACAAAGCCAGGATCAAGATCTCACAAAAGTTTCTCCATCTTACTAAATGTTCTTCCCTAAAACCTAAGAGGGCAAATATCGTACAACGTATTTAATGTCCTCAGGCTGATTTAAAAGAGGCTTTTTATATCAAGAAAGCAGAAAATTCTGTATAACAAAAACATTCTTAGGAAATATCTGATACCACAAACTTCCAGCAAAATAAACCAATATCATCTATTAGGTTTTTCTGCCATCATTATCTGACCTATAAATGTACAAATAGAATGACAGATTTACTGCCCTCCTCAGAAGCCAATGTGGATTCAGTCTATTGACGATAAGTGAGCAAGCAGCTACACTAAGAATTTAAGTATTAACAAGAAACCTATTGGGGCTCCAAACCTCTCTAATTAAGTCTTAAAGGGAGATTATCATCCTCTATTGATGTTTACTTCTGAAATTTAGAACAAAACAGTGTAAGCAGAAGACACCCGAAGGAACAGTTTTGGAGAAATCCCAACAATTGCATAAAGCCACACAGATGAAATGATTTAATTAGCTGGGATAACACTTCTTCTAAAGCATATGAATCAGACTCATGAAACTCATAAAAAGCTGTGTGTTTTCTTGCATATGTGAGAGTTTAAGGGTGCTTAAGAGCCTACTTTGGGAGATTTGCCTAGTCTCCCTTGACAGCATCATACTCTTGCTAGAGCTACAAGGAAAGGACACTGTCAGTAGTACTCTCTAATTGTCTTTGTAGAATTTAGGACTAGGAAGATACCACAGAGCTTCCCTCCTTATGAAGGAGGGAACGGCTGCAGGGACTGGGTTTTGGCTAGTGTAGGTAAAAGTACTCATGCTAGACTCAGGCTGCCTGCAAAGATGGGAAAGCACAGTGCTTTTCTTATCTTTCATCTCTTTTTGTTGCACAGCCAGTGTTTGTTTTTCATAATGCGCAGTGGGCTTTGTTGATTGTTCTGATAGCTAATTTTTGTTCATTTTTAACCATGTCCCAAGGTAACTTACTAATAAAACTAATTATAAACAAACCTGGTCACCTGGTCAACTAACTCCCCCACCCACCTGTCCTCGTGTCGAGCAAATAGTTAATTTGGGTCAGGTTTTGCTATTAAAATATTTCTTCTCTTTCTTCACGTGAGACTTCACTAAAGTGGTGTTACAAACAGGAATAAGAAAAGGCAAAAATGAGATTCGTGGGTGTTCCTCGGTGCTTTGCTGAGCTTAGCTCTTTAGTTTGATCTTTCCTATCTACATACATACTTACTGTTATAAGCCTAGGGCACTGTGGCCAGAGATGCTACTGAGAATATTGCTGTGTGTTTTGCCCTTTTTACATAAATGTATGTAAGATGTCTCAAATAAGCTAAATTCTATTGTGTAGCATACCTTTGGAAATTGACCACATTATTGACACACTGAATGAATCCTAAAACTCTAGGATTTTAGGTTTGAATAATATAAAATTACTAGTTTACAAGTAAATTTTACCTATAAAACACATACATCAATGAGTAAAAACCACATGAGATTAACTATGTTTATAAATGTCATTGTGGTTTATAAATGTATAAGAAATTCAGGAATGGAAGGAGTTATTAAGAACTGAAATTTAAATAAGAAACCATGCCCTCAGCCCTGTCACACTCTGAGCCCTAGATAGTTGTACTCTGTGGATGACAACATTGGCTAATACAACTGTGCACAAAAATATTTAAGCTCGGTGGTTTTCATATACATTTATACCCCATGTAATGCAGTGATACTTGCATAAATATTTTTCTACAAATATGTTCATCACAGTTTGTTTACACAGCAGAAAAATTAGAAGCAAACTAAATATGTAGCAATAGGAAGATTATCTGTTAGCCATAATATATCCATATTGTGGCATTATGTAATTTATGATATATTTACCTAAAATTTTCATGACACTGGAAAATATTTATAATGACAAAACAATGAACAGTTTGAGAATAATCTGTATTATGATCATAGTTGTAATATGAATCTGTTTATAATCATAAAAAATATTTTTAAAATATACCAAAACATTGTCTTGGTTTTTGACAAAAATTATTTGTATTTCTCATTTGTTATTAAATTACTACATTTAAACATATATTACTTTGTATTATTAATACATATTAAGACTTATTAAAATGGATTAGTTATCACCTGAGAGAATACTTTAAACCATTGTTTGTTGGACTACAAAGTCTTTATTTCCCCTGGCTGAAGTTTAGCATGTTCACCTAGAAGCATGGACGTGCATGTCTCTTAAGTTCCCAAGTAGTACTGGCACTTGAAACAGAAAAGATTCTGTTTCTCAGTAGGGGAAGAAACCCTGTGCCTTCTCCCTTTGTATGAGATGTGAGCACTGGAAATCTTGACTCACAACATTAACTGAGGACTTGCAGAGAAGACTAAACTAAGTGTCAGAGAGGGTAGACTAACAAAGCCCAGGGCGGCCAGCTTACCTTCTTTGTACTTTCCCTCACCCCTCCCACATCTCTATATAGTTAGTTAATATTGGACAGAAGTAAAAATACTGTTCTGACTAGGGTTGGTAAAGTTTTCCATTAGGTGCCATAAAACTTCAGAATATATTTCTGATACCTATGATGCCTGTCTGTGTATTCAGAATGTGAAGCCCCACTCTTGCAGTACAAGAGGTCTCAAAAGGATGTTTCATTGAACATCGCTAGGTCAGGGAAAATCCATTTTAACCCTTGATAAAGGTTCTAGTTTGTGAGTCATCTAGTGTGAGATGGCAGGGTTTGGCCTAGGGCTGCAATGTTTTTCTGCGTTAAATGTGCCATTAAAAATAGGTTTGAAGCTCATCTAAAAACTTCCTTGTCATGACTTTGCTTATTTTCTGTGAAACGGTCAGAAAATACACTTTATACATTTTATATGTAGCAGGGCCCTTTAATTTTCAGCTTAGGTAATGTTTGTAATTATGAGAAGGTTAGTAATTTCAACTACAGAGTGATTTACAGGTGAGGTGTTCTAGCACTAGCTTACCTAGCTGGATGTTCTGAATGCTTATCAAACTGGTGGTAATCTAGAGAATAATGATGTCTATTACACATGTATACATTCATTTGTCCTTTATGTGACATTGGGGAGGTGGCAGGAAACAGAAAATTCACAGTCCAAAGACTAGTTTTTAAGCTGTGGTATGGCCCCTCATAAGCTTCATCATCCAAAATAAATAGGTCATTGAAACTTCCCAGGTCTCAGTCTCTCCATAATTGAATATAGATGTACAGTCAGCAGCAGCTACCGGTCTAGCAGTCACCTGAAATAGAAATATAAGGGATATTTTAAATGAGACCACTAGGCCTCCATGGGAAGTTGAATTTTGCCCCTATCTTGGTCATACTGTTTGCAATAATGAGTATATCTTCTTGCTTAGGAAGCATCCACACTTGTAGTGGTTTGAATGAGGATGGCCCAATAGGCTTATGTGATACTTGGTCCCACTTGGTGGAACTGTTTGTGAAGGATGAGGAAGTGTGGCCCTTGTTGAAAGAGGTGTATCACAGGGTGGACTTGAGATTTCAAAAGACTGGCACACTCCCAGTCCCTCCCTCCTGCTTGTGGATCAAAATGTAAATTCCCCCACTATTCCAGCAGTGATGTTTTTGTGCTGCCACCATAGACTCTAGCCCTCTAAAACATAAGCCCAGTTAAATTCTGTCATTTATAAGTTGCCTTGGCCCTGGAGTCTTATCACAGCAATAGAAACCTAAGACAACAGTTTAACTGCATATTCTTGACTTCAGAGCTTTGACGTAAGTGGAATTGGTCTCTGATGCTTATAGTCCTAGCCCACCTGCCTTTTGATGAATACTGCTGGGTTAGCTATAATCTATGATATGTTGTAAAATTTAAAGAGCTGAATAGTTGCTTTTAAGTACAGATTATATCACATTTTCAAGTGTTTTGTTCATGTTTTGGAAACACAAGGTTAATGGAATGATGCCAAGAGTGATAGATTTGTGAAAACAAATTCAGATTTGTTTTAATGAACAAATCCCTTTGTTGATTGCTCAATGAAAACATCTTAGTTTTTGAATATATCGGTGATATAAATGAAATGTAGTATTTTAACATTTGTGACACATGCTTTTGTGATGAGCAAATTAAATTTTTTTTATCTTCTCTATCTACATTAGTCTCCTTTTTTGCATTACAATATTTTCTGTAAGGAAGCTCTCAGATGAACCCACCATCATTCTTTCCTTGATATTAAACACGAATACATTTTTAATTTTATTTCCTTTGATGCTATAGTTTGATTTTAGTCTTGTTTGATGAGTCAAGGATCCCTGTGTAGCCCATATTGACATCAAATGTGTGATCTTCTTGCATCAACTTTTAACTAGTAGAATTACACACATGTGCCATAATGCCTGCCTAAAGAATTATTTTGCATTTACCTGTGATTCATCATTCTGTCCTTTGGGTAATCTGCCTATGGCTTAACTCTTTTTTATTTTATTGTATTGTTTTTATTTTATTTTTTTTACCATTTATTTATTTATTTATTTATTTATTTTTACAGTCCAGAGTTTATTCCCCTCCTGGTCCACCCTCTGACTATTCCACATCCCATACCTCCTCCCCACCCCCCTGTCTCTATGGGGATGTCCCCACCAACCGCCACCTCTAACAGACCTCTAAACTACCTGGGGCCTCCAGTCTCTTGAGGGTTAGGTGCATCTTCTCTGACTAAACCCAGAGACTCAAAGTGACACACTATTTTCGGGTGATTTGCTTTCCTTTCTAGAAAAAGTTATCTGCAAGGAGATTAGGAAAAACAAGGTCTCTCCAACACAGAGATACAGTCCCTTAAACTTGAAGTGAGGATGAAGGTTGGTGACATTCAGGTGGAGCTAAACAAACCAACCAGATCCTCAGACTCTGAGTACAAGTTCTTACTGACAGAACTGATTGCTCCCTCTGGCATCCCTAATCGGTTAGAGTTCATTTACTTGCCTCATTTACTTGGGTCTGACTTTTAGAAGGCTTGCATTTGGAATTTCTGTGCTTATTTAAAAAAAGAAAAAAAACCAGAGAGATAGCTTTATAATTACTAAGTAAGAACTATAAAGTGGGAAAGAATACATTGGCAAGGCATATTACAATTACTTTGTCATGCATCTGGTTATGTTGGCATATTTGTTTAATTAAATTCCCTTCTAATTATAACTGTATGTACTCGTGTTAATTATTATTTGCTTAACACAGGCAATAGTGTAATTCCTCAAAAGAAAGCAACTCGCTTTCTATTTAAATTAAATTCTAATATAATATGCTTCCTAAAATAATAGTAGTGACATTTCATTAGAACAGTAGTTGAAAAATATTTATCTACCTAACTGAAGTTTGGACTGTTTAAATTCAACAAAATTGTTTCTACATCAGGTAGTAATTGGGACTCTTAAAAGTTCCAGAGTGAAATGCTTAGTATTATTACACCCTCAAATAGTGCTATACATGGTTCATCCACTGAAAGATACACATTCACTCTTTAGGGAGAATCTTTCTGCCTTTCCAAATGTTCTTCTTGTGTACTGCAGAAAGGGGGAAGTGTTAGTACTTTAGAATGAGTCTGTAGACTGGCAAATGTGGCTCACCCTTAATTCATTCACATGCCCCAATCACATGGCTATAATCACCCATATCCTTAGTGTGTAGGTTGTCTCATGGTTGTAAATCCTTCATTAATTTTAAAAGTGAATTCCCAGTGGAATTGAGTCTTACCCATTTTCATGGTCTCTTTCCTTTCTCAGATTTGACATTCTTGTGCCTCTATAGAACCCTCACCCCTCCATCATTTGTCACATGTTAAGTGGGGGGGGGGGACTTCTATACATGCTGGGAAACTGGAAACTCTTATCCACATAACTAACTGCCTCCCTCCCTTCCTTCTTATCTTCAAGACAAAAATCTCTATATGTAGCCCAGGCTAGCTTCAACTTCAGACCTTCCTGGATTATCCCATAGAGTTGGGGTGTAAGCACCACACCTTACTAACTTTCCATTTGGTGGGACAGACCTGATTGTCATCTTGATTTGTTTTTTGAATTGTTGGTTTGTTTTCTATGTATTTAAAAGTAGCTTTGTCTTTCTAAATAGAGCTGAAATTTTTGTAAGTGATTCTTACTAGTTATTCTCTGTAATTCATACCAAAAATTTATTTTGCTATTTGAAGATCTTGATCTTTGATTCAGAGAGAATTGAATTTCAAATATGCCTCTTGAGGTAAATTGCTAATTGCTTAAGCTTCTGAATTCTTATAAATAAGACATGACTGTCATAAGCATAGAGAAATGGTCAACTGGAGTAACACAAATAAAGCTTCTAGCTCACAATACTCATCCATTATATTTATGATGTTAGGACATTTGTCATGTTCTAAACTTACTGTGTGCGTACAGCTGAATTTCTGTTGTCATGTCCTCCCGTCTGTTTCTAGAGACAAATATGTTAACAGATAAGACAGGAGATGCCAAAATCGGTGCCTTTCAAGCTTCTGTAGCAGTAGAAGATATTTTCTATTGAAATGTTACATAAATCTTGATGTGAAGCATAGAGATATGATTTCTGTCCTTGAAACATAAGAGCTGTTTGTGCCCTTCCAAATCATATCTGAAAAATCGTGTCATCTCAGATCCAAAATTTAAAGCTACTGAAATAATTTTGAATCATTCACAGCAAGTGTCCATAATATGTCAGGTATGGTGCAGGTGCTTGAAATGCTAATAAATTATGGTGTAGCCCTCCACCTCAAATATCAAACAGTTCATAGTCAAACACACAAACTCTTCCAACTCTGATACTTAGGAACTCTAGATTGAAAATAGAGGCATCAATAATTATAAAAGAATATGTTTAGCTAGGTAGGATATATACCTACATAAGGGCTGTATAGTTATGTTCATCCTTAGACCAATCTGGGAGGGATTTTGTTAATGATGGATTTAACAATTTGTGACTTTGTTGCTGAGAATGGAAAGGAATATCTAACTAATTAAACCCTTGGTGGGCCTATCAGAGATGATCAAAGAAGACTTAGAGACTGGGTAGGAAATATCAAACATTCCTCAATACATTGATCCTGTTAGATGGCACAGACAGAACTAGGGAATTGAAAATGAGATGGGCTGAAATGAATCGGTTAATATGGGAACTTAGTGGTAAGATGAGGCACTATAGCCCTATCAAGAGATAATTTGACAGTATTGTAGTGTTACAGAGGAAATATAGAGAGATTACAGAAGCAGAAAAGAGAATGCCATATTAGAGATCATGACACTGAATCTGCATCCATGAGGATGCACTGGAAATTGGGTAAATCTTCTATATTTTCTTCTAGAATGGTCATCAGATATATCACAGAATGGGTAGCCATACTCAAGGCTGTGTGAACATGCATGAGCCAGTTATTGGCCTTCTGAGGATCACCTTCCATTTCTACATTTAGTGATTACCACAAAAATAAATAAATAAATAAATAAATAAATAAATAAATAAATAAATAAATGTATGTCAGGATTCAATGTGAAACTTCACATAAAAAGGCTTGGTGTATTGGTTGTTTAAAAATATATTGGTTTCTTTTTCAATGTTGACAACTCCTGGCCTTTCATTATAAAGGTGGCCATATGTTGGTGTTTGGTAGCAGTTGAACTTGTCAGCCATATAAAATGGAGGCTTTTCTTTCCTATTAATGCACCATTTTTCTCTAAGACATTAAGCAGGACATGCATTTGATCCCTCAAATCTCTTTGTCCTCAGGTTGTGTCTGGTTTTTATTCCAATTTTCAGGTCTGTCTGCACACATCTATGCCTTGAGCCATGTAGCTCATAGAGGGACACTTGATTTATTCTGATAATCCCCTTTATTAGCAACTGTGAAGAACTATCATTTATTTAAGGAACAAAAATCCTACTAGAGAGAAACTTTTGATTAATTTTCTAATGAGGAAGAAAATTTCTAAATGCAGTCTACCAGTGTTATTTCCTACACAAGACCAATGATAACAGGATTAAGGCAGCTTTGAGCTTTTCTTTTCTTCTTTTTAACATGAAGGTTTTCTATCCAAAGGAGGCCTCTTTCCTTCAGTGTGTGCTCCATGTTTGAAGAATCATTAGCAATCACTCCAGGGAGCTTCACACTTCTAGTTTACCTCCCCCTTCTTTTCCAGCACAGAATCATTTTCTTTGGGTTACTACAAGGGCCTTTGTTTTGCTGGCCTCATCAAGTGCATTTTAAACATGCTCACCTTTGCCAAGAAGAACATTAATAAAATAGCCAACCTATACATCAGAAAAGAACAAATCGTTGCTTTGACATACTTAGTGAAATCATCAAGCGCCACACTCTCTGAGGGACATGGTCTTCAGTGCTCCTCCAGCAGTTTCCATCAGGTCATAAATGTTGCTGTAATCATTTTATAACCATCATATTTGTTCACTATTATTTTCTAATTTCACTTATGCTTACCCCAGGGTAAATTCTAATGTATATCTATGAAGAAACTAAGAGTTGGGAAATCAAGCATGGTGCTTACTATCCTGTACTGACAGGACAGAGACTCCCACCAAAGCCTGTCTGATTCCTGAGTATGTGCTTTTAACTGCCAGGCTAAACCGCATCTCTTTGATCCTTCTGTGTTCTTGGAAAGTAGACTAGTTCTCACAGTAAACCATACCTGACTGCTAGTGACAGTAGTTACTGGCCCGTTACATGTTGTTGTAAACATTGGAAGTGAGCTATAAGCAATAAAGAGCTAATAAATGTTTATTCTGCTAGTATGATTTTGTTAATAATAGCTATATATTATTGCAGACACTGAGATAAGTTTTTTAAACCTTACATATAGCTGCTAAAACTTAAGAAAATTAATTGTAGGCTCTGAGGTAAAACTGAATTGTAGAGTATTTTTACAGTATATCCAAGGTTCTGGGGTTTAAACCCAAGCACTGGAGAAAGAAAACAATTATATTTGATCTCTTACCCACAGTTTCCAACTCTAAAATGCTCTGAGAGGTGTTTTAGTGTTTGCAAAAGTAGCCATAATGGCATTTATTTGTACCCCTTAAAATATTCATGCATGAATATGATTATAAAGGACTACACAAAATTATCTCGAGAAGTTAGAGAATAAATAGCAAATCCCTTGCATAACCTTCCGAAGATTTGAACTTTGAATTCTTAACTGTGTAAGGTCCTTGGAGTTTTATAAAAGAAATTGTAACCCTGCAGAGTGAGCAGATGCAGTAACCCAGAGAAAGAAATGACACACCTTCCCTCCGGGAGGTAAAGATTCACAGCAGAGAAGGCATAAAAGTGGTGCTGAGTATCCAGACAGAGCTAAGGTCAAGGAGCAGGACAGACGACTGTGAAGAAACTGACTTATGAGGCCACAAAGGAAATGTGGCCACTGTGCACCTCATTATGGAGATCTTCACATTGTCTCTGGACAGGTTTTTCTTTAGCCGGGTGCTGAGGAAGACTGGGAAGGCCTTGAGCAGAGTAGTCACCTCATCCCATTTCACTTGAAAGATTTCTCTGTCCATCCAATATGAAGCCATAATATTATAAGCATGGTTAGAAGTGGTGATTCAGACCAAGGCAGTAGAAACAAGAAAAGGCCGAAGGAGGAAGAGTTTGATGACAGAGAAAAATGGACAGGGACTAGATGCTTGCTGCACTTCCAGAGGACCACACTCCAGCTCCCAGCACCTTCAGCAGACACACAGAAATCAAATCAACAAAGTCAATGTGAGGCTTTCTAATGTTGCTAGTGTACTCTTTTGTTATACTTTATTCCCTTACTGGATAAACATCTTCAGCAGCATATTTAGCCCTATGCCTTAATGCATAATTATTGATGACTAAATGCTGCATAGAGGATGTATAGATATGAGGGCAGATAAACAAGTTTATCCATATTATTGTTCATTTAGCAAGCATCTGTTAGCTTTGTTAAACCTTCGATCACCTCTCAGTACCACATAAGATCCTAGATAAGCCCAGATTTTGATTTTTAAAATGGAAGTCACTTACTGATACTTTAATAAATAGATATAAATATTCACTCTATAAATACTCAGTTGTATTGGCTGTGGACGCAAGTGACTGTTTATGACTATGAAGTGAAGATCATAACCTTTAAGAATATAGTTATCTATTTTCATCATCTGGATAAAGTTTAACAGCTTGATTTTCTTCCTGATAATCAGCAGTGGATCTACCTCCCAACATTTCCCAGTATGCCTCATCACAGCAAAATCTTCATTAACCATTAGAACTGAATTTTCCACAAGTTGAAGGTTCATCTTTAGATCCTTGGTGCGGGACTTCTCTATACCTTCCTTCCTTCTCCTGTGGAGGAAAGATGGGAATAGGTATTGAGGAGAGTCTGTCTGATAATTTTATACTTGCTCTGTTTTCTCTAGGGCCTTCTGTTTATGTAATGAATACTTATTCATTACTTTAGTCTGTTAGAAAAACAGATTCATAACCAACACTGGACATAAACCTAACCACGAAAAAGTACCCTGACTTTTCAGTGCTGTTTTGTTTAATTCCATCTATCCACACTGATTGTACCCCAGTATAAAAATTGCAATTTGGTCTTTTAACCAGTAACACTAATTAGAATTACCATTCTGATTTCCAATCCCAGAATTCACAACTGGTTATAGATGGACATTGTACCCACCTAGGTTGGCACAGATAGGAGTCACCATGAATGTGCTATCTGTTGCTTCTCACATAACGTCTATCAGCTGACACTCTTCAGTCTTGTTTCATTCAGCCCTCTTTACTAATGTTGCTTGCTTCGTTGCAGAATGTTGATGAGTAATCTTGTGAATGGAAAAAATAAAGTGGGGAAAATTGCTTACTTTCTGTGTTGATTCAGGCCCCATTTCATCTTAGGCCCCTAGTTAGAGCACATCAGTAATGATTCTGTCTCTGCAGTTCATTCCTAAATAAAATTAATTGGAAACTAGATAGCTTCCTAATAACCATGCTTGTTTTTGCATAATAGAAGGAGAAAAGGATTAAATTCTTTGTTCTAATTAATAGGAATGAAAATAGAACTGCAATCTTGTGGTATGGCAAAATGAGAGAAAATAAGGCTTGTAAGTAATTTTCATGGTTGTTTAGGAATAATTGTTTCATTATTGAGTTAATAGTTTTAACAAACAGCTTCCCTCTCCATATCATATTTCTGCAGTCACTCTTTATTGAGGTTGCCAACGCAGAGGATGACACAAAGTTGTTTTAAATCTATCACTTGTCTAAAAAATGAGTTTCCAGATTGTTAGTGGAGGCGATATAGTGGGAAAGAATGAGGTATAGGAGGAAAAGAAAGGGTCAGATGGAAATCACTTATTAATAAGACAACAAAATCCATTCACCAGCTTGTTTCAAAGGAGACTCTTATTATTCTGGAAAGAAATTAGACATCAGATCCCTCATAGGCCCCAGGCTCTGACATGTGTTTTATAATGACAGTTAATTAGATACTGTCTGCAGCAATCATAGGCTGTCATTTCTAATACATTTCTGGGAAGTTGAAGGACAGGAGAAGTCATCCCCCACCCTTGCTTCCCCCTTCCCATAACTAAAAAACGGTTGCCAAAATTAACTATGAATATATGAGGCACAAGTTCAACAATTATATAGCCGTGGTACACATTCATATCTTCTATTTAGTATGTGCCCTGCATTGCAGGCTGTGCCAGGCACACATTCTGCAAACTGAGATGTAACTGCAGCATTGGAAGTGTTTAGGAGCACCCACACAGCAGTCTCTAATACCTGGTCTTCTGAAAGGTGCCACTGTCACTGCAGCTTAAGCATCAGAGTACAGAGCACTTCGGTATTAACTTCAAACCACCAAGCCCCTCTCTGTATTAAAATAGAGTTTTCAGTGCACTAATTGAAGTTACTTCTGTTTTCTGTTTAGAACAATCTTAAATTAGGGTAGCCCCTGTGGTGGTTGTTACCCTAGGCTGTTCATGACCTCTGTTCCCAGCATCACTGTAACAAGACAACAAAGTGTAACTTTAAGGAAACTAAACCCTGAAACACAAACCTTTGCTTGTGGCAGTTTAAAGTCATAGATTGTCAAAATGTTAAGAGTTCATAGAGGTTATCTAGTCCCAATTTTTTTCCTGTACAAAGACATTTGAGACCTAAAAGTAATTGACTTAAGATCCTGCAGTGACCTGAATTTATTGTCTTGAGTTGTAGGCTGGTATTGTTTCTTCTGAGAAGCACTGACCCCTAATGCATTATTCTGGTGATTGTGAACCAATCACAGGAATTTTCTAAGGCTGAGTTAGCCTATAAAATGGACATAGGAATAACACAACACCCAGAGCTGCAGTATGAGTGGAGAAGATAACAATCTTCCCCAGGATTGCAAGCAAAGCTGTGTTGTCCTCATTGTCTTTATCATGCCATCAGCATTTCTAAGTGCATTCCTAAGGGCACATACAGGAGCTCCCATACCCTATCTAATTGGAAAATGTGCTATTCTGTATTTAAAAATTATTTTATTTATTTACATTCCAAATTTTTTCTCCCTCCCAGAGTTCTTCACCCTATCTCCCTTCCCCTTTGCCTTAAGAGGATGTTCCCCTACCTCACCTCACCTCCTCCCCAGGCTTCCCCCTTCCCTTGGGTATTACATTTCTACAGGATTAAATGCATCCTTTCCTTCTGAGGCCAGACAGGGCAGTCCTCTGCTACATATGTAGTGAGGGGTTATGGACCAGCTCATGTATGCTACAGATCATCCTTCCTATGTTCTTTGGTTGGTGGCTTAGTTTCAGAGAGCTTCCAGGAGTCCAGGTTAGTTGACACTGTTGGTTACCTTCACCTTCAGTTCCTTCAATCCTTCCCCTAACTCTTCCATAGTGATCCCCGACTTCAGTCCAATGGTTGGCTGTGTCTGCATCTGTCTCAGTCAGCTGCTAGTAGAGTCTCTCAGAGGACAGCCATGCTAGGCTCCTGTCAAGCACAACATAGCATTAAAAATAGTGTCAAGAGTTTGGTGCCCACCCATGGAATGGAACTCAAGTTAGACAGGTCACTCTTCTGCCATTCCTCCAGTCTCTGCTTCATTTTTTGTCCCTGTATTTCTTTTAGACAGGAACAATTCTGGGTCAAAATTTTTGAATGTTGGTTGGTGACACCATCCCTCCACTGGGGACCCTGTCTTTATCTACTAGAGGTGATCTCTTCAGGTTCCATCTCCCTGCTGTTGGACATTTCAGCTAAGGTCATCCCCAATGAATCCTGGGAACCTCTCACATCCCAGGTTTCTGGAACTTTCTAGAGGTTCCTCCTACCCCACCCCACCCCCCATGCTGCATATTTTCATTCATTCTCATGGCCCTCTGGGCTTCTCTCCTGTCTCCCTCCACATCTGATCCTGCCCCCCCTTTCCCTTCCCACTCCCCTCTTCTACTCAGGTCCCTCACTCCTTCTGTCTCCCATGATTATTTTGTTCTCATTCCAAGTGGGATTGAAGCATCCTCACTTTGGCCTTCTTTCTTGTTAAACTTCTTATGATCTGTGGGTTGGATCATGGGTATTCTGTACTTTTTGGCTAGTATCCACTTATCACTGAGTACATATCATACATGTCCTTTTGAGTCTGGGTTACCTCACTCAGGATGCTATTTTCTAGTTCCATCCATTTGCCTGCAAAATGCGTAATGCCCTTTCCAGGCTATCCTTTAGCCTTCTATTTCTTAATTTAGGGAAATACCCACTCAAGGAATGTGCAAACTTTTTCAACATAAGATGTTATCAATTCTGTCTCTAGAGCAGTGACTTCCAAATTTAGCAAAGAATTGCACAGAGAATATTTCTCTAGACTCCTGTTCCCCACCCACTTCTGCCTGTGACTCTGTATCAAAAATTAAAATGAAAAAAGTAAATAAATAAAATAAAGGCCCTAATACAGCAGAACTGTTTCAGGGTCTGTTAATCTGTGTTTGCTGGGCTTCCTTTTAAACCGTTTGAAATTCTTTTCTTTTATGGTAGCACTATGTGGTAGTTTGAATGAGGGTGGCTTTCATGGGCTCATATATTTGAACTTTTATTGCTCACTTTTTGGAACTATTTGGGAATGGTTAGGAGGGGCTGATACAATAAAGTTAAGTTCCTGCTTCGACAAGACTCCCAGCCTAGTGTGTATTCCTATTTGAGGTGTGTCATTGGGGGTGGGCTTTGAGGTCCATGCCATTCCCATTTAGTTCTCTGGATGATGTCTGTGGATAAATGCAAGATTTCAACTACTGCTGCAGTGCTTGCCTGACTAACTGACTGCCTACTGCCTGCTCTCCACCATAATGGTCATAGAATCACCCTCTAAAACTGTAAGCCTCATTGAATACTTTCTACTATGAGCTGCCTTGGCCATGGTGCTTTATCACAGAAGTAACTAAGACATAAACTTAATCTCATACCTACCACCTACCTAATATCAGGCCATGTTTATATTGAGGCACTCTCTCTTTTGTCTCTTATCTCTTGTGATCAGAGGTACATACTTTCAAACATGTAGCTAGGCGGGGAAGGGGAAGGGGTAACTGATAGGGACAATAGTAAAGCTCCACATCAGCAACAGCAGGGCAGAGGGAGGACCAAACAGGTCTTGCTGAGTCACCCCTATATGGAAGTGACCTAGACAGGTCTCAGAACTTGAACGAGGCTCAGGTTTGTCCTCAAGGCCCAAACCAGGTCAAAATGGGGCCCAACACTACCACTGCCCAGGACCCCACCTTCTCACCATCAGGACAGTGGGAAGGGGAGAACATCCCCAGCGCCAGGCTGTCAGAGTCTGGTTCAGGCTATCCCCCCAGAGCCCAGGCCCAGAGCTGTCTCAGTTCCAGCTTGGCTCAGCAACACGGTGGCCAGTGCAGGAGGGCAGACAGGCAAGTCAGCAAGGAATTGAGCACTGCTGCCAAAGCAGCTCTCTCTGCAGTGGTCACCGCCTTTAACCTGGGGCCCCTGCTCCCTGCCCCTACAGCCAGGGCAGCCCCAGGCTGCATGCAGTGCTCCCTGTCGCTGTGTGGGGCAGGGGGGAGGGGGGAGGGAAGCGGGCCCTGCAACCATCAGCATCCCCTGCAGAGCAGACCTGCACTGTGCTCACAAACCTAAGACTCTGCTCGTGACGAGACCTCGATTGTGCCACCAAGGTCCAGGCAGTGACGTACCCCAGGCCTTGTTAGCTGCCTGCCAATCACTGCCAGGAGAGGAGGCATGTGGCAGGCCCAACAGTTTGTTTGTTTGTTTGTTTGTTTTAGGGAAAAATGTAAAATTTCTTTATTCAAGCTAAGCTTTTTACTTTGTTTTTATATACTATTGTATATGATCCTTAACTTACAGACTTCAGTGAATACATATTCCTATTGGGTTTAGAGAATTAGATATTTTTAGGTAAATAATTGAGCTGTAAGAAGCTCATCTTAGGACCAGTTTCAAAGATCACTGGAGCTGATGGAAAATTCACGATGTCAATTCAGAATCTGTAAGTATTTTTCCCTAAGGACTCTCATTTTCTTCTAAGCTTTCCCATTATTTGAATAAATAAAGATAAGATCGTTTGTTTACCTGAACAATGTCTATATCCTCTAACAGTGACTCAGATACATGGTAGTTGAATAGAGCAATGCCTTTACTCTTGGGCTCCAGGTCTCAGGGATTTAAGTGGATTAAACTCTATAAAGCCGCAGTTATGGCAATTTTCCAAAAAGATAGATAATATTTTTTATGATTTTCTTGGTTTGTCTTATCAGAAATAAATCATATCTCTGTATAATATTTTACTATATATTATAGTGCGACATGCCAAGGTTTCTTATGTCTTTACTCTACAGTATGCCTATCCTTTATGTTACAGAAGTTGAAATCAACATGAATGAAATACAAATGTTAGTTTTTCATATTAATTATAAGGGTTGATCATTTGTAGGTTCTAGCACAAAGAATTATTTCAAGCCATGTGTCAGGCCATTCAATACAACAGTCAATTTGATAATCCCTATAGGGTAAAATGCAAACATACAGTGTTTTTAATTTGGGTACACAATGTAGTATCATCCTTACACTCTTGTCTTGTAGCTAATTATCCTTAATAAAGTTAGACAGGAGGTTAAATTAATTTTATTTGCCAATATGCAGTAGGTGCATCTGTAGAATATACAAATTATACTGATGTTATCTGAATCTTATAGCCCTTCTATATGCTTTGTACTTGAGAGGGGAGAATAGCATAGTATGTCTGCTATTGTTTTTATTGTTGTTGTTGACTTGACATGAGCTAGAGTCATCTGGGAAGAGGGAACATCAATTGAGAAGATTTCTTTATTAGATTGATCTGTAAGCAAGTCTGTAGAGTATTTTCTTGATAAATGGTTGATGTGCCCAGCCTATTGTGGGAAGTACTACCCCTAGACAGGTGGACCAGGGTTATTTTTAAAAAAAAAAAAAAAAAAAAAAAGTTTTGTGACCCATAAAAATTATATCTAATATCTTTACTTCAGTTCCTGCCCCAATAAGACAAATCCTTTTTCTCTTCAAGTTTCCTTTAGTCATGGTCTTTATCACAATAGTAAAGCAGACTAATATGCTATGATAGTTATGTGCCATTGTAACAAAATATCTAAGGCAGATAAAAAGAACAAGGTTGTTTACACTTTCCATTTTAGAGGTTCCATTCCAAGTTCTAGCCGCACCGTTTGCTTTGGGCCTCTAGCATGGTAGGAGTATTCATTACAGCAAGGTACTTATAAGCAAGAAACAAAAAGATAAAGGAAAAGAGTGAAATACAGAATCCCCTTTGAGCTCATGACCCCAGGGACCACCTCCCAGACTGGCCTCACCTCCTAAAGCTCCTAATAGCACCACTCAATTTGAAGTCTAGGTCTTGAACACACAGATAAGAGATTCTCACCCAAACCATAACACATGGGTAAAGCATCAATATCACTAAGCATATATGTGAAATCTTCTTTCCTTTTCATGTCTTCTGCAAGATATCCTTGATCCCACAGACTTTTTCCTTCTGTTCTCCTTTGTGGATCTTCCTTGTGTGCACATATAGCAAGATGGATATGATACCATAAAAACATTGTCTGTTGACCATTTTGAATGTTCTGGCATCTACAAAACAATTGATGTTTTATGTTTTTATAACTTCAGACAAGTATTTCTAAGACATAGTTAGGCTTGGTGTTAAGGAAACATAAAAATTATCAGTCCTGAGTTCTGTCTATATTATTTTTCCTCCTAGTCTCAGTGGACTTAATATCTTTGGATATGTTTGGGTAATCTGTAGAGAAAACATGCTCAGATCATAGAACCAGGCAAAGTAAGATGCATCTCTATTCCTAGTTGACTTAACTGGCAAAGGAATGAACAAATTACAGTATCTACTTTAAGAATGTGTTAGCTGCATGAGGAAACTGAGTTGTTTGGTTTCTTTTTTCTGTTGTCTCTTTATTGGTGGACAGGAATCTGCGTTCTACTTCTGCCCTTTGGCAAGAAGAGTACAAGTGTTGATGCCTCTATGTTGCTGCTAGATTAAACAGCAGGATAGTATGTGCTTCACAGACAGCCCCTCCCATCCTTTTCTTACACTGCTGGCTTCAGTAACATGATTTGTATATGAGTTTCAGTTCTGTATTCATTCACTATTCAGTCTTCTTTTAGGAGCTAATTGAACATCTTGTCTTTTGTTTCAGACATTTGGCACATGTTGCCCCAAGCCCAATTCCTTTGTATGGCAAAAGGGACCATGAAAGAAGGCTAATTGACCTTTTTGTGAATGAAGGACCTCAAAATGTGAATGATGAATCAGGGTCCGTTATGAATGTAGACATGATTCATTTATTACTCTCATTAGTTTTTAGTGTATGAAAGAGTCAACTCATGTTTAATTTGTGTCCTTTTAAATCATCAACATATTATTTTTTTAGGAGTTATCAAATGTTCAACAGCTAACATTTGGCTTGGAGAAAGCCTATTCATATGCCAAATAATTTGGCTCAAGTTCAGAAAACTGTTGATTTGAGTGTTCAGTGGTGTCCTTCAAAAACTCTAGCTTTTTATTTTTCTTGATTGCAGGCTGGGTGCCATGAACTTGTCCCCACTTCACTCACATCCTGCTGATTGCTTTGTTTCAAGTGCTTACCTATGATTCAGTATAGTATAACAAACATGAAACAAAACTGTCCTATAACAAAAAGGCTTTTGTGCTTTCTGGAAAGTAACTGCAATAGAAACAAAAACAAAAATAAATAAATAAATAAATAAATAAAACAAATTATTAAAAAAACAAGGTCTTAAATCTCTTAAATACAAGACCACCTTCAGGAGCAAGAAAATAGTTTCATATGTAGTTTCAGATGTTGTTTTAAGTATCTTTTGTTATAGTCAAATATTTAGTAAAATGGGATTGTAAGTTCTATATGGTGAGTTTTATTAGGATTATCAATAATTCTTGGTATTTACTATAATTTTTAATTAAAACCCACATGCATGTCATTCTTCCTGCTAGTCCTTGTCTTGTGGTATATGTGAATGACAAGAATTGTTTGAATTTTATTTTATTAGAAGATGTTTTGAAGAAGCCTTATTGCTGCTTCCTCTGTTTAGATCAGATGGAGAGTCGTTATATGGCAGTAAAATACTTTCTGCTGAGGGTCCTGGAGCAGTCCTTTCTCAGGCAGTAAAAACGGATTCCACACTCCCAATGGTTTTCTTCTAAAGAAAAAGGCAAGGCAGTATTAAGAGTGCTGGCTGAAGACAGGCATGGTGGCACATGCCTGTAACCCCAGCACTGGTAGGCCAGGCAGATTTGTGAATTTGAAGCCAGGCTACATACTGAGATCCTATCTCAAAAAATCAAAAACGAAATACTGATGTAATCAGGAATTCCTTACTTGGAATTATGGTTAGAATCTAGTGTCCAGTATAGATAATGTGTGGGATTATAGACCTTAGATAAGGTCTTAGATAAGATTGGGAGTGCAGACTTCGAACCAGACTGTAGTTTCAGATCATGGCCAGCTACCTGTAGCTATGTAGCTGTGTGGGATCTAGAAAGTTGTCTCATCACTCTGTGGCTTCACTTTCCTTATCTAGAATATGACTCAGGAACAGTAGAGCCACTTTTTGTAAGGAGTAAGCTTGTTAATACATATGATGTTATTAGAACTATGTCTGGCATGTATATAATTTATTATCCATATGGATATGTGATATACATAAGACTATTTTCATGGGCAGGTAAAATGTTTGTCTTGATATTCTGTCCAGCCCAAGTAGTATTCTGTTCCTTGGGAATTACACCATCCCTATAGTTCAGTGATATTTGCAAGCTAGGTCTCTAATAGTTTTTACCTTTATCTTCTATTTAATAATTAAAAGTCATGGTGACAAACTGTATTTGATTGACAAGCATAGCTCTCATGCTTCTCCAAATATTTAAATTTTAGACAAGACTGAAGTGTAATTAGTGCAAAAGGAAGGTCCAAAATATTAAAAATAAGAATTTTGACCCAAGTTTCCATCTACGCCACTTTATGTTGGTTAGTGTCTTAGTGGCTGTTTAATTAAGGAATCTAAAAGGAAACCAAGTCTTTCATTAATTTATTATTTTTAATAATAGTAGTATCAATGTTATGTGGGACTTGGCCAGAAATATAAGCTCACTGTGGACCTCCCCTCCTTCCAGAGTGCAACCCAAGTCAGCATGCTGTAAGCACTTCACGTTTCCCACTGTTGTTCATTCAGAATATCAGAACTTATCCAAGGTTTTGGGCTGTTTTCCACTTTGTGCTGTCACAAAGCAGAAACAATACTACTCAAGCAATAATTGTGTTGTCTAATCCCTGATTAGTTTGCAATATGGGCTTCTGCTAGGGGTCTTCCTCTCCTTTGATTTAATTCTACTAAAAAGCTAACAAGTTTTCTTTCCCTTCTGATTTAGCCTCATATGGGCTGCATCAGAGTCTTAAGTAAGTTTTTACAGTGTTAATTAAGATTTTGTGGTCAGCCTCCATCCTTTAATAGATATGATAGGATTTGGCTTCCTCTGTATTTTCAAGTAAGCAACCTTTAAACATCTTATGATCTCTCTACTACTGAGAAGATTTGATACACTGGAGGGATGAAGAGGCAACAAGCCATCTATTGATTTGTCTCTGAGTATAATTGACTAATCTCTAAGTACCTTGGATGCAAAATGACCCTTAGACTCTATGTTTGGTTTCTTTCGTGTGTGTGGTTGTTTGTTTGCTTGTTTTTGACTGTGGAGTTGCATTGGAAAGGTAATTTTGTTCAGGTCAACCATAGGGTTTGCTTTCAGACACTCCCACTTAGGCCTACTGCCCTCTTCATTCATAAGTGAACATTTAAAGTATTATGCTCTCCTCCATAAAAATGAGGTTTCTTTTCTCTTTAGTGACTTTCTCCATACTACTAACTCTTCATTTGTGCTTCAGTGCTAAGTAAAAAAAAAAAAAAAAAAAAATTTGTGTTTGTAGTAATATTCAACGAGAAGGGACACTAGAGACAGAGGGACAGTTCAATCCCTGAGAACCACAGCTTCTGAACTTCTCAGAACTCTTCTCAGCCTCTGGATCATTCAGGAAAGTCTACTGACTTGTAGATGCAGGTTAGAGACTGATCCCCATAGTTCGCTAGGGAGACATTGGTGTATTTAGGGGAAAATAGGAAAAACAGCCACTTAAATGACAGGGTCATGTTAGAACGAATAGTCACTAACAGTCCTTAACAGCCAGCTGTATTTTCATCTTTGTTGATGAAAAGATATCATAATACCTTAGCATTTAGAGTTAATATGCTTTCTCAAATCCCATTTTCTTCATATTGGAAAGAAGTCTTTCTTCCTTTACTTGCTTTCTAAGAACCTTTTAATTACAATGTGATGATATAATTTGTGAAAATTGCCACATCAATAAAGTTTTTTTTTTTGTTTTCCTAAATCTAGAAAGGGAAATATGAACAATATGAGCAACCCAATCCATGTGTCACAGTGAGAATTTGTCAATAAACAGGCTGCACATATTTTGCTGGCCCTTCATATTAATAGAGACAGCCTTTTCACTAAGGCTTCAAACACTCCCAGATTCAACAGAAGTCCATCAGAATAATTTTGTACAAATAAATCTTGTGTGTCATGTCTCCTTTTCTTTCCCAGAATTTTATTGTCAAAAGATTCCCAGACTGGGTGGAAATGGCTCAGTTCCTGCAAACTTGCCATACCCAGTCCTTGGTGAGGAGTGTGTAAGGAAATCATGGCCTGACACAAACCTCTAACGATCTGCAGGACCTGTAAATCCTACACCCCACAGCAGATTCTCTTATTTGGCTATCTGTCATGAATATCCACAATGAAAACAGCTTACATTAGCATGGTGATATATTTTTAAATTGAGAATTAACTTTTGGTAGCTGAAATTGAAAATGAGAATTGAATGTACTAGAGAAAACTCTTGTTCTAAGCTGAACTTCATATTGACTGCTCACAAAGCTGGAAAGATGACCTTTCATTACTGTGGAAGCATGAGGCCATAACCAATGAATCAGCCACTCTGACAATAGTAGATTACAATTCCTATATTCCTACCATGCTTTGATTCTAAAAACTAATGTCAATTTTTAATAGGATTTTTTCTGTAGTACAAATATACATCATCTAAAAGCGTAAGTCTGAAGCTATTTATGGTTTAGTGGGTAAAGTGCTTTGCCACAGAAGCATGAGGACCTGAGTTCAGATCTACAGAACCCATACAAAAGGCAGACAGGATAACGCCTATCTGTAATTCCAGCAATCCTCTGAGTGATGGGACAAGGAGGCCTGAGAGTCCCCAAAAGCTTCTGGGTCACTGTGCTGTCTTATTTTATGTCATCTTGACATAGGCTAGAGTCATCTGAGAGGAGAGAATCCCCAATTGAGAAAAGGCCTCCATAAGACTGCACTGTAGGAAAGTTTGTAAGGCCCAGCCCATTGCAGGTGGAGTCATCCATGGGCTGGTGGTCCTGCATTCTATAATAAAGCAGGCTGGACAAGCCAGGGAGAGCAAGCCAGTATGCCACACCCTCCATGCACTCTGCATCAGCTCCTGCCTCTAGGTTCCTGCCTTGTTGGGTTCTTGCCCTGTCTTCCTTCAGTGATAGAGTATGACGTGGAAATGTAAGCTAAATAAACCCTTTCCTCCCCTTAAGAACAATAGCAGGAGTTGGTAGACTTGAGCATAAGGTCTGTGTTTGACATGTACAACCTCTATTTCTTGAGGATGTCATTTCCGCTCTCTAGGTTTGTTTCTTTGCCTGCAGAATGCAAGTACTGGAATAACAATGAGGAAGACAGTCTTCCTTTCAAAACTTCACTAATCCATTCATTAACTAGGGCCCTTGATGATAGCCCTCAAAACCCATATACTCAAATCTTTAGGGAAACCTAATATATCTGCAGAGAATTTGCCTTCTCTACCTCTGAGTTTCCATGAGGGTCACCCCTGATTCATCATGGTCAGTGGACTGGAAAGGGAGGAACCTCTGAGCTGAAATTTCCAACTGTGCTCTTGGCTTGGGCACAGCCCTTGTGCCTTTGGGCATGTTGTCTGACTTATCTTTAGTTCTACCAGCTGCAAACACAAACAAGGTTTCCTTCCTGGCTGACTGTGTGCTGAATGACAGCACAATAGTCTTGTATCAGCAGCAACCTATGCTGATTTTAATCATGACCTGTGGTTTCTATTTTCCTATTAAAGCTGTGCTTTTTGTGATCCTAGCTTTTGAGATGTTTTTCTACCTGTTTGTATTAGGGATGAAGACAGCCAAGTTGGCTCAGCAACAGAAGGCTGCCAAGTGTCGTAACTGAAATGTAGTGTTTACTACAGTCAGTGTCTCCTAAGCTTTTGTTTAAACCATGTTAACTTTCATAGCTCAGAGGAATTCATCAATCCTGACTACTAGTTATTTGTCAAAATGCCACATTAGGAAATAAAATGCTTCTGCATATCTAGGTTTCCTAAAATAAATGTAACCTCTGAGGGTATGCAAGCATTCTGGGATTCATACTAGTTAGATGCTTGGGCCCCTGGGCTTACAAATAAGCAAATATCCTTCCTTGGTTTTATAAAAGTGTTGGATTATTTCAGATCACACACATGCACCCATCCTTGGGACCTTAAGGGCATTAACATTAATGAAAGTGATGCAAAATTCAATTAGAAATTATCTGATGCTCCCTGCATGTTGATTTCACTATGCAAGGAGCCTCTTCTGCAGTAATCTGCCTGAACAGATGAGACTCAGCTCAGACAGGGAGAAAGCTGTCAGAGGAGAAGTTTCAAATAAGGGCAGAAAAAAATGATCCCAACATGGGGACCCTCTCCACAGCATTACCCTTAGCAGAAGTAGAGCCTAGGGCAAGTCATATTATAATAGACCTAAAATATTTTAAAGGAATGCCAAGGATGGCTGCTACTTTAGATTAAATGTTCCTAAGACTGGAGTAAATAACTATAACTGAACATGCAGGGAGACTATAGTGATATCAAAGGCTGATTGTATTGTGTGGAATATACAGGACAAAATAAGGTTCTGGAAACCTATTTCCTGGCTTAAAGGGCATAGCACTAATGGATTCTACCCTAGTCACAAGCCTGAGGCATGGGAAAGAATCATGCCAGAATGGAAAGACTCAAATATCAAGACAGACCAGGGTTTAAATTCAAGCTGTGTCCTTCAATTCCCTAGTGACTTCCAACAAATTACTGTACTTCATCTTTAAAATGGGAATAATGTAGCTGGGCCTTGTGGTACATACCTGTAATCTCACCACTGAGAAAACTAAAACAGGAAGAATATAAGTGTACATACAAATAAACACACAATACACATACATAGAAAAGTGATATCAGTGTCATAGGGGTTCGATGAAGACTAGAAATGAAACTCATATATCATTCTTATGCTACTTGATATCATAGCATTCGGTAAATTATTTTGATTTATTTATTTACTATTTATTTAATGAGTATGGCTGTTTTACCTACATGTGTATCTGTACACCACGTGTGTGTGTGTGTGTGTGTGTGTGTGTGTGTGTATTGCCTGTAGAAGCCAGAAGAGAGCATTTGATCCTTTAGGACCAGATCCTTTAGGACAGTTGTGAGCCATCATGTGGGTGCTAGGAATCATGAAATATCTGTTTGTTTTCATTCAGTTTGCTTTCTGAGGGCATCCTACGAACGTGATAAATTCTTCATACTTCCATCCTTATGTTTGAGTTACCTCATCAATGACCCCCAATAATGGTTTTTAAAGACATTCTGTGATGGATTTTTTACCATGGACATGAACCTTTACATATCTTGAAAACTTTACCTTTTTAGCTGCTTCCTAGTAGTTAGAAATTTCAGAATATCTATGTCTTCGTTGTCTAACTCTCATTGCTGCATAGACTGCCAGGGACTACTAAGATTGGATGTATCAGTAAACTAGGGTTTGGCTAATTGATTTTTGGAAGAGTATTACATCCATGAACACACAAAGAACATCACACTAACATTTGACACTGCTGTGTGTGGTATCATCATCACAAGGCATGGTCCTGGCCATCGTACTGTTTTTGATTCCTATAAGGATGTGACTGCTCTTACAAACAAAGAATTTATGTGATTCCTAGTGGCAGAGGGCCAAAATGTTCATCTCGTTCGTCATGCCAAATTGTTCTTCAATCCTTATGTTCTTGAACTCTTGATACATTGAGGTAGTGTAATAAGCATACATCTAGTGAACTGTGAAGAGTTCAGTGTAAGGGATGATTGCTTGTAGGTTGCCTTAAAAACTATAAATGATTTGGAAAGAAGAAAGGCTCAGGCTTTGAAAACTTAAAATGCTGGCTTTGTTAATTTTTTCTCTCATTACAATACACCAGAAGTACAGATGCTCAGAATCCGTTAATAGATGTGGGGCTGAGACGCTTTCAGTTTTAATAGATTGTTTTATGTAGTTTAATTTCTCAGGTATTTGGTTGATGACATAAAAAGAAAATTTCATGTATTATATGAACTATCAGTTTGTCATCTGATTTGGTTGGTTTCTTTGAACAACCTATGAAGTCTTTATACCTCCATATTCATGTTTCTATATAATAGAAGCCAATCATTTAAAAGCATTTTATTCCATTTTTTATAATATTATTGGTAATTACCTATTAATAATTTCAATCAATAAAATGTGTGATTATGACACAGGTTTTTTCTTAAAGTGCTTTCTTTTTTGATGAGCACATAGCCTCCTTCTTGTTCCCTTTTCTCCTTCATCATCATCTCTCACTATGTAAAAGGTCAAGTGTAAGAACTGATAACATGTGGCGGGTATTGAACTCTAGTGGCTTCAAGGGGCCATTAAAGGGACAGAAAAATACACCTTTGATATCTTAATTTGATTACTCTAATTGAGAAAATACACCTTAAATTACTTAGTATATATACTGACCTTATCATTTATTTGCTTTCTAATTTGGAACCTTAGTCTTTACCTTTCTAAGTTTTGTCTCCACTTAATGAGATGCCATATAGAGAAATTCCAAACATCAATATTCAGGTGATTGAACATCAGCTTTGGCCTGAGTCTTTTTCTTCTATCTCTGTATAAACCATGCTTGTTGCGTGTGGCTTTGCTAGTGGGCTCCTCCTGGGAGCTGACAGCAGAGTCTGGTTATAATGATGCTTTCAGATTTGCTCTGAGTCTGTAATTAAATGACATCACTGAGTCTTTAATGCATCTGCTATAAAAGTTGGAAGGCTAAATTATCCCATTAAAGAGAGAAAAGTGTCACTGGGTGTTAAAAGATCCCAAGTTTAGTATGCTGTTCAGTTGCTTCAGGAAAGCTGTTCCAAGGCAGTTGAACATGGAACATAGTGGGACCGCTGTGAGGCGGGAAGGCCATGTGCTTCAGAACAAGCTGTTCAAGATCCACAGCTGCACTTGGGCTAACTTTTTAAACCAGAGCCATTAAAAAAAACATCTTTTGCCTTTTCAAATGCAAGTAACTCCTTGCCTGCTGTTTTTTGTGCTCTTAGCTGTGCTATTCCAGGCACTCCAGAAAATATTTGTAGCATATGACCTCATAATAGTATATTCTTTCTAGCTCACAGTTAATCTGTCAAGCCTTTTAGAAGGATGGACTGTGCTTAGACAGGAAGGGCCATGATTTACTTGAATATAGGTGACTCCATATTCCCTTTCCTCCCAAAGCCCTGTTAATGTTCTCTGAACTACCTGAAGTCTTACATCCTTAGCACTTTAAATGCCATGACTTTTAGTTGCAGAGTTTAAAAGAAGAAGTGGAAATGGAAATAGGAACCTGTGTTAAACTTAAAACTTCAGAGTCTTACTTTATATCCCAGCATCTTATATACCAGATATAATCATTAAGGGGTTATTTTCACTACAGGCAAAGGAAGTAGTGGGCTGCTGTGTAGCCAGGAGATAGACTTGTGCCTAGTATGGGATTAGCCCCTAGGTTCAGTCCTCAGAACAGAGGGAAGGTAAAGAAGGAAGAAGAAAGTAAAAGAAACGTAATAAATATTAACGGGGGAAGGGTCGCTTTGGAAGGATACTGTAATACAAACCCATAAGAATGCTAGCGTCCTCATAAGAGTATATGGCTTAACAGTCCCAGTTATCACCCACTCCTAATTACAGACTTACGATACTGGCAAATCAGGGGAGCAACAGGAAAGCCACACATTAAGATAAATGGCTTCAAAGAATCCACTTTTCTGGGGTTATGAGTCCTCCATTAAGAAGACGACCAAGGATGTTACCTCAAAAGCACATGTCTTTTTGGAATTAGGTTTGAGTAAGGACACATCAAGAATTTAGTGCAGTATGGACCAGGTTCAAGTAGTTGTCTAGCATAGCATAAGTCCTAGAAATGTAGAAACAGTTCTCATAACATCTTCGGAACCTGAGAAGTGTGGAGCACTCGTCCTAAAACGCCATCGACCACTCACAAGTTCTGGACTCTAACAGGATGCATTTTTCTGACTTTTGTTCACTATTTATTTCCCACTTCTTCTATGGTTAACAAAAGGCCACACAGCATCCAATGATGGTGATGTTATCAGCCCATGGAAGGGTGATTTGATATCTCATGAAATTTTGTCTGTATGAATTTGAGAGAGAGAGAGAGAGAGAGAGAGAGAGAGAGAGAGAGAGAGAGAG
>JADRCH010000064.1:12775174-12828314 GCA_019843965.1 Rhynchomys soricoides | reverse complement strand
TTGACCTTTAATGTGAACCTGTGTCTTTGGATAGCCCAGCTCAAGTACCTCGACCCTGCAGCTAAATGTCTGAGGATTGTAAGAGTGTTAGAGCTGGCATAGTCCAGCAGGGTCTCTGGTCCAGCAGGGTCTCTGCAGCCATGCTATGCAAGGCCAAAATTTCACCCTATTACTTACGAGCTATTCGATCTTGAGAAAGTATCTGAATGTGTGATGCCATCCTTTCTGCTTCCATCTGGCAGCTATAGAAGTGTTCTATTCTGCAGCATCTAAAGGCCCATGTGACACAAAGCCCAGTGATTATACACAGCACTGCCTCTGTGTGGTATCTCAGTGCCATCCTATAAAAATGGACACAATAGTGCAGTCCTCTTAGAGTGCCTTTGAAACTCATACTGAAGAATCCTATGAAGCTCTTTGAGACAGATATGATAAGACCCTGTGGCTGTAAACAGTTATTAACCCTGGTGTAGCAACCCGTATAACATTGGCCATGCTCTCCTGCACTTTGTGTCTGAAGGCCACTGATCTCCAGCAGCAGAAGAGCGCACCAACTGTGCTGTACTCACATTGCCAGGCCATGTGGTAGGCTGCTTCTGCTAAATTCTTCTTGGAAATTTTTGACAGCTTTGTTTTTTATATAATAACATGAGAATGTATTTAACTTAAGTAAAATAAGTTGAAGCAATAAAACAGAATTCAACCCTATCAGAATAGAAAGATTATCATCTTGCCTTTGAGCTTGGTTCAATAGTCCATATTATTGACTTATTTATTTGCATCTTAAGGGGTTAAAGAAAGATTGTTTTATATTAAGGGTTAGAATTTAAGTCTCATTTCAATTTCTAAATTATATGCTTAAAAGTTTTAACAGCTGTCATTTTGAAGAGGCTTACTTCATTTCTCCTAAAGTGCTTTTCAGTCTGGAGGGAGCACTTAAACATAGTCTCAAATCATTTGCAATACACTCATGGCAAGACTTTTGAAAGTTAAATTTGTTTGCAAGCCTGCAGAGTCCAAATTTCATAGGTAATACTCTTTTCTCTCGTTACTTAATGATTGTTACCCCGTTTCTCCTTAAGGCCCAGGCATGAATCTCATTCATTACAAACAAAAGCACCCAAACCCCTTCTGATTTCATTAGTTCACCAAATTCTCTCCTAGTGGCACAAGCTGAGGACACAATTGGGCTCTGTAATGATGAGCTTATTTTGTACTTTTCCCCCAGAAAATCTTTATGTACAAAAGGCACAGATTGTAGTTAGACTCAGCATGAGCAATTACTGACTATTGAGGGAGAGTCTTTCCCCGATGTGCCAATGGCTCACTCCCATGAATTAAGAGGCAAATGTGCTCCGGTGTGCATTAACCTTTATGGATTTTTCTTCAGTTTTCATGTTCCACTGATTTATAGTCTTAAATATGCCTGTTGCTGCTGTTTCTGAATGAATCCCTTGTAAATCATTCCTAAACGATCATCTTTGACTCAGATAATACAAGTAAGTTGACTATATCTCAAATCATTTCTGCTGAGGCTTCTTCACTCCTTTGCCCAAATTGTCTTCCAGTTTTCTCTGCCTTAAATGTTAATGTGAGAAATATCAAGTACATATGAAACATGTCTTAAACCACATGTGCTGAGTTTCTTTGCAGACCAAGTTGTTTTGGGCATTTCTCATGACCTTAGTTGGATCAGATTCCAGTGTCCCACCTGTCTGTTTAACTGCTGTCAGCTCTTTGTACAAGAATGAGCTTGTGTCTGGGAATAGAGTCATTGACTCTATTTGGATTTTAGGTTGCTATCTTCTTCCATACAAATCAAGCATCATAAGGATTTTGACTAGACCTTATCCTAGTAAAAGTCAACTTCAAGCAGCTATTTTCTGTCAGATAAATAAGGGTTGCATGTTTACAGTAGGTATAGATGTTCTGTATTTGACAGTATGTCTAGCTGGTGCCAGACCCAATCTTTTGGTTGAAATGAAAGCAAAAATGATGCTTTACAATGACGTAGGATATAAAATTTTAACTAGTTTATAAATTTCCTAGATAGGAACCACATCAAGATAAAAAAAAAATATTGGGTGAAATGTAGGCAATGGGCTGCTCATTTCTGCAATCCAGAGAACAAATAACTTGCTGCAAGAAAACATCAGTTTTTTAAAAAATGCAGGTATCATGTATGCACAGACTTTTAAAGGCTCCCTTCAATAATAATATGAAAAGAAAATATCCAGTTTAATATTTACAAATACACAGCTATCAATTCTAAATTTAGGGAAGAAGATCCGTGTTTTAAACTTGCAGTGAAAATTGGTCATGTACGCTCATCCCTTGCTTTATGGTTTTCCCTGTTTTACAACCTTTGGTTGAGGATTACAACCTTTGGTTGAGAAGGCTTATTTCGAGAACAGTTTTCAAAATCCTATAATTAGGTACTCCACACACAGTGATATGCATATCCTTCCCTTTGATTCTCATTGTCTCCTTTCCTGTGCACAGATGCACCTGTAGTTTGTGTTTGCATGCTCATCATTAGAAGGTCTGGGAAATCCCTATGTGACAGCACTTCCAAAGATTAGATAACACCCCTTTCACGGGGTGCCATCTGTGTTCTAGCTTAACTCTGGAGTGGAGTATTTTCATTCCCAATGGTATTCTCTTGACACTATCAAATACTCATTGTTGGTTTTTTTTTTTTTCACTCCCATAATGCTAATGAGGAGCCTTGATGGGAAGATTGGACTTTTTGATGATTCTTCTGTATACCTCTATCTCTCCCTCTTGCCTCATGTTCAAGAGAACATTTTTAAAATTCTTATTGGTAAGGAAAACAAACAAACAAAAAACCAGACAACATTGTGGGGATTTGGGGACAGGGGAACAGGAAATAGAATATAAAGTTGCCCACAAGATGTATCAGGAGCTACTTAAAATATTTGTACTTGTTGGAATGGCTCACCAGAAGCAGGATGAAGATGTTCACTGTGGGGTATCGATGGTAAAACCTGGGCTAGTGTCCTTAACAGATGCTTGATTTAATAATGTGTTCATTGGTGTGACAGACTGAGTTTATGCTATTCTGTGGAAGGGTCGGGGAAGGTACTGTGAACAGCCCAAAAGGAAGGTGGTGTGACAGCAGACAGACTTATTGAATGCTCTTTCACAAAGAACCCGTTGACACTGGAGTGGTGGGGATAAGGGATGAGCTTTACATTTTCTTAATTGTTCATTGGAACCTCTAATCTAAACTCCTGCATGGAGGCACTGTTTGTCAGGCAGATTCCATCCTAATTTCAAGAACTATGGTTTAAGATCAAAAGATGCATTTCTTTGCTCTGTATCTTGTTCAGTATATTTCTCCCAAGAGTCTGCTCTGTGCACATGTAGGCATGTAGGAAGAACTTAATACTTTGCTTCAGGCCACATGGAGGTTTTGGTCATCCTGTACTGTGTTCATTTGTTTGCTTGTTTCTGAAGGATTCAGAGTCATAATCTAATTTTCAATGTTTCCTGCTAGAGATCTACATCTTCACTCACACTTGCACACTGGGAACACTACTTACTAACAGAGCAGAAGCAACACTTACCCAGCACTTACTGCATGTAGGAGTCTTTCTCTCTGTCATTCTTGCCAAAAAAATAAAAGTGCAAGTCACCCATGTATTTGCATATTTTCATGTTTAATAATGTATGCATGTTAAGGCATATTAACATGATATAGAATGGCTAACACAAACTAAGCATATAGAATTACCCTTCACATGGTTACTTTGTGGTGAAAATATTTAAAATCTTACTGTGTGCTTTCCATATATACTAAGCATTAACTTTTGTCTCCATCTGTACAGCACATCTCCTAAGTTTATTTCTCGGCTCTAGCTGAACTTGGGATCTTTTGATGAACATACCCCACTACCATCCTGACTCTGATAACTACCGTTCTTCCCATTTTCTGACTAAAGATGAGTCTGAAAACAGCCTTAATTTTTAACTCTCCCATGTTTCCTGCTTTCTACTGAGATCCCTCAAAGCTCTGAGAGCAGATTTGGAAACATGTTGAGTGGATTCCCTCAAGTTAAACAGCAGCATCAACCTGGAGGTGCTGTGGGGGATGGATGCGTATGCTGTAGGGGATGAGTGCTTTGTATCAAGAGAGATCGCTCACTGAAAGTGATGGGGACCCTCTACCAGTACTGCTTGTAGCCATCTCGTGTTTTGGAACATCAAAGACAAATACGTCATGAGAGAAAGAAAACGTGGATAATTTAAGATTTCTGTCACTCTGAGAACAGGCCAGACTAGTAAAAGCTTTGTTGGTAAAGACTTTGAAAAGAAAATCTAAGTGCCTCTGTTATGAAAACTTTTTCTAGTCCTTCTAATTGAAACAAATGGGACCTTAATGAAAGGAGTCTTCCCCAACCGTTCCTTAGCAGATAGATGAACAGCAACACTTTCCTCTGGCGCAAGAGGACCAGCGTGCCTTTGGCAGGGTTCCTCTGCTAGTTCTATGGAGTCAGACACATTCAGTGGCTGCATGGAATCTTAAAATTATGCTGTAACTAGCTGGGTTTGTCTCTCACTTCCCTGGCTTTCTTCTACTCACTGTCTCTTTAAAGATTCACAAGGTTTTCTCTTCCCTGTCTCGGTTTCGATTTCTCATTGTTTTCTGGAATTCCTTGAGTCACTATTTTCATTGTAATAACCTGAAATGATCACCACCCTTTACTTCCTAGCATAGTACTTAAGCTCACACATACACAAAGGCTGATGGAGGCAGAGAATGGGGCAGGGAAGGTGCACAGTCAATGGAATAGCAAGATTATCTGTAGTGAGTTCGTTTATTGAGTCAGTTATAGGCTTAGCAACAAAACTTAAGGAATTAAACTTTAAATATGGTCTAATTAGAAAGTAATTTGCAAAGTTTAGTCGGTGATATATGTAGGCAATTTAAAATTTTTCTAATTTAATTTTAATCTAGTTAGTTAACCCTTCAGTTTGTAATAAACACTTTTTAAAAGTAACTATTAAATTTTCATTTCCACTTGCAAGCCTTCAACTCATCCCTTCTCCTTGAGATACCTGTTGGTGTTTTTTGATACTCCATGCTAAAGTATACGCTGAGAATATACAGTTCTCGTAAAGTTCTTATATACTATCAAATACACATTGGTCTTCACTCCCTTTTTTAAGCTTACCCTTGTGAGCTGGGAACCTTTCATACCTATATATTCAAAGCTCTTTCATTTGGAGAGCAGAGACAGGTACACAATACTCCGGTGTGAATGGCACCGTGGTTCTTTAATTTTCACCTAACTGATCAACATTAAGGTTATTTCTTATCTTTTGCTTTTGGAACTGTTTCCCAGAAGTGGTGTTTCTGGGTGGAAAGGAAATCCATGTGTGGTTTTCAGCCATACTGCAACCCACTCCGTGCGCTCCGAGCTGCTTTCCCTTGCATCACTGCTGGTGGGAGACGCCTCCTTCCCCCCACACACACACAACACATGACGTTTTCCCACCTTTGGAATGTGGCCTGCCTGTCACACAGCTCCAGAGATCGGAATGCTGGAGTTCCTGACAGTTGTATTGTGAAGTCGAGGTTTTCCCTGTTTAATGAACATTGCTTTTCTCTTCCTAAAGGCTTTCTTCCTCCTTTTGACCATTTTCCTCTAAGGTCTTTGGGTTTTCATGTTGTTTCCAGATAGCATTCGTGATATAAGTTGAAAATGTGTTTTTCCAGTTATAGATGCTCCTCTTTTGTCTTGATTTTCTTTTTTTCCTCTTTTCTGAACAAACATTACAAGCAGCCCTTGCTTTGCGTAGCATTGTGGAACTGTAAAAATGACCATGTAAGGAAACAATGCACGCTATTCTTAATTAGTTTGTGTTTTCTAGAAAGTTCTGTCAAAACATTAAAAACTCTTACTGTCACTTGTTAACATATGTGGAAATGAAAAGCAAAGAAACTACAATCTAAAATATGCTCAGTAGCTGGAATCTTGGAAATACACTTAAAGTGATTTTAAAATATCAAAATGTACTTGAATGGTGCTTCTGGCTTTATAGTGTATACTTTGTGAATCTGCATGTGTAACTTTTCTGTGCTTGGCAAACTTTTGTGCTTTTACATTTTAGTCAATTGTGAGCATTTTATCCTTCTTTTTCCCTTTGCTATAAAATACCTCCGGGAATTCCCAGCATTACTTGCTCTGTCTGGTGAACCATCCCTCTTTATCCTTGGCCCTCTTTCCTCTCACAAACAATTTCTGGGTTATATTGGGAGGTTTTATTTCTGTTACATGTTTGTTTGAAATGGCAGTGACATATCTGAAATTGTGTGGTCAAGTATCTCTTCTACAACATTGATTATATTCCGTTCTATGTTCACTTCCAGTGTCACCTCATTTAGTTTTGTTCCTGTATTTTATCTGTATTAGCCAATTATTTTGGCTATCTTCTTTTTATAAAATGCTATATGGCCTTTTCACTTGGTGACAAGAAGACAACATAACCACATACTTTATTGTCTGTATATGAACTGAATAGACAGCACACATGGCCATTTGCAATGGACTGGAAAGAAGTGATTGTTTACTGACTACAGTGTATAACAGCTATTTATATGCAGAATTCTGATGGGATAACATCATAGTTTGGCTTATGTAGTTACACAGAATGGATGATGTTAACTATACTGTGATTCTATAAGATCTAAGCTATGTTGTTGGGGGCTGATATTACTTAACTGAACTCTATATAGTAAATTTATATACTACATATATATTAAATTTATATATAATAAACCAATGAAAGCAAGGCTACCTCTACAAAAAACTGAAAACAATAATATATATTCATCTGTGAGTTAAGAACAACTATTAACATTCTGGTATATACACCATAAATGTTTGAATAAAAGAAATAAAATATTAAAAATAAAGTTGAAATTCTGCTTTGTCTTCCAGCTCCTACTCTTTCTTGTTCTTAGGCTGCATACTTGGGATCATTGTAAATGAAAGAGACTCATATGTCTCACAATCTATACATAACCAATTTCAGTGAGAAATGTGAACTATTTGTGAGTCTGCCCTTTAATTTGTCCTATAATTTTGTTTTCTGCTCATCATAGTTTTCCTTTGACTCCTATAGTCTTATTTCTTTTGAGACTCAATCAAAGTATTTTGCTATACCCTGCATAGAAGTCATGCTTTTCTGTTCCATTTTCCTTCATTTAATTAGGAAAACAACTTATCTTTTAAAAAATTGAAACTTGTATTGAGATGCAATGATGACCTTGCAGTCTCCATGGAAACAGCCTGAGCCCACAGATGCTGATGTGTGTGGTGTCATATTTATGTTTTTCTGATCTATTTAAGCACCTTTTTTCTCTGTTTGTATTCCAGATTTATTCAGGAGATTGAGCATGCCCTGGGACTTGCCAAACAGTGTCCTCTTCGAGAGTTTCTCACCTTGTATATCAAGAACATCTTCCTTAATCAGGTCTTGACTGAGATCAACAAGGAGATTGAAGGTGTCACCAAAACCTCCGACCCTTTGAAGATCCTAGCTAATGCAGACACCATGAAGGTTCTGGGAGTACAAAGGCCCCTTCTACAGGTAGTAAGGAGAACCTGCTCTTTTCCTAATTGTTTAAAATGTATTTTGCATGTGTGTACTTCTGTGTATCACTTGTGTGCCTTTTGCCTGCAGAGGCCAGAACAGGGTATTGGTTCTCCTGAAACAAATGGCTATAAGCCATATGAAATGGGTGTTTACGATCAAACCCAGGTGCTCTTGAGGACCAGCCAATGTTCTTAATCACTGAACTGTCTTCTCCAGCCCCCAAATTACTGTTCTTCAATCACCATTTATGACTTGGCAAGAGTCATAACTTTAGGAAAGAGGAAGAATTACCATCTGGTTCTGTATCCAACAGGGACAAAACAAGAAGAAATAACTTAAACAGACACTAGGGAAATTTAGGTCTGATATAGTTTGGATAATGGAGATGCCTAAGATCATGAAGGGAATAAAATTAAAAGTTCGATTATGGAAGATGGCGAATCTCATTGACATTCAGGCAACTCTTTTCAATTTGTCTAGAATTTGTCCTTAAAAGAATTGGTTTTCCACTGGTGAATGCATCCCAGAATAGGAAGGATTAGCAGGAATGAAATTAGGTACCCTGTGTAACCTCAGTTACCAGTGGGAAGTCAGTTCTCTGAACCATTTTTTTAAGGTGGTTCATGGAAATAACTAGACTAGCTCAGAAAATTTAAACCAGTAAACTGGTGTTAAAATTCAGATCATTTATTCAAGTAATGATTTTGTTAATACTGAACATTTTACTTGAAGATGTGGTGTCTGGTCCATAAAAATTATCTAACAATGGATATTTTCATTTCATGGACCTGTGGTATACATTTTATACGCATTTAGTTTATGGAATGATAATAAATAGAAAATGAAAACAAATCATGAGTTTGAGTTGTGGATATATTTTGACAGTTACATTAATCTTGCTTCAAAAAGAACAGTAAGCAGGGTGTGGTAACTTACACCATTGATTCCAGCAGAGGCAGGTCAATCTCTGTGATTTCGAGGCCAGCCTGGTCCACACAGTGAGTTTTAGACCAGCCAGGGGCTACAAAGTGAGACTCTGTCTCAAGAAAAGAACAGAGAACAAACACATTGTTCCATAAATTATACCATATGAGGAGCTCACGTTATAAAAGGCTTGAGCTCTTCAGCAGAGCTGTCTACATGGAGGGGTCACACTTGCTTCAGTCATTTTTTTTTTTTTTTTTTTTTTTGGTCTGTGCTACCTAACTAGGTAAAGTCTGTGCATTAGAATTAGGAGGCATGCCAGAACTTTCTCAAGGGTTGTCTAGTCATAATCAAATCCTGTGATAAGGAAGAGATGAACTAGAAACATCATAAGGGGAGTTGTTTATGGGCACTGTCTGTTGTGTTAGACATGTTCTTGGTGAGGAGTGCTGGGGGGGGGGGTATAACAGCTGTGTGTCCACTGTTCACTCTCCTTTCTACATTGCTGTGCCACTGATAAGACCTGAATCTTAATGAATACCTCATGTCAACTGGAAGGTTCTTTTCAAGCTACTACCTATCCAGGTGCTTTGTCCCAGTTCTTCCCTCTCCCTCCCCCATGAGGTCAACCCTTATGGGCTGTAACACTATAGCCATCTTGCCAAGTGGGTTCTACTGTGAGGGATCAGCAAAAAGCAGGTCAGAGAAGAAAGAGGCTGAATGTCTCCTTCCTCATACTTTGGCCATGAAGTTTCATCAATAACTGTAGCTCCAGCTCTCTCTGGGCTCTGACCACAGTTTCTCCTCCTCGCTCCTTGACTTCAGCTTTCTGCTATTACTAGTCTCTGATTCCTCACCATCCTTAGCGCCTTCTCTTAACATTGACCATATTTCTGTAAGTTATTTCTTTGTTAATGTTCCTTCATTTGAACTAAAGACTCACCTTATTAAACATGATCATTTTCTGCTAGTATCAAATGCATATTGAAATTCATAACCACATATTGGGCTATGCACACTGCCAAGTCCATGATGCACCTGTCAGATCACACTCAAACTTGTCACCCCCCATTTTGTATTAGTAACTGTGTCTTTTGTCCTTAAAATCAATTATTCCAGTCTGAGCGAGGTTAGAACTCCACTTGACCTGTTCTCCTTCTGACCTCTCACACAAGTGAGGGCATCTTTAAGACCAAAGCCGTTCTAGCTATTAACCTCCAAGTTCGTACTCAGTGCTGAGATACTGCTATATGGTTATAGTCTTAGCTTCTTCTGTACATCAAAACTGGATATTTTTCGAGACCCAGAGTAGTGAGGGTTATAAAATCTGTCTACTGTTCTCTGGGATATGAAGTTTCTATCCTGAAAACTTCTCTTTCTTTAGAACAATTGAAAATTTTCTTCTAATATGATTGCCCATGCTAAAGTGTCTGTTTCTTAAGGGTATCTCCATGTCTACTTGATATTTTTATTTCCAGCTAAATGTAGGTGGCCAATATGAGAAAAAGTAGTAAGTAGGTCTTAAAAAATATTAACTAAGAATTGGAGACATATTAGTAAGGGCGCCAGGGGCAATGTGGCAGAGACACAGGTGGGCAGAGTGCTCAGTTACATGAAGCGTAAAGAGGTCCCTCTGTGGTGCTGCTCTTGGGTCACAGTTCCCCTGAGGCAGCAGCCATATCATTTGTCATCAGCCCAGTTGGGTTTTACAGGGAGATGGAAGGACGATAGCCTCAGTGCTGCTTTCATGCATTTGAGGACGGGCAGGTGAAGTGCTTGCTGTCCTGTGAGGAGAACCACATGGGGTCCTGTGAGGAGAACCATGGGTCTGTCTTTACCTCTCCAATTGGCATCTGAGCAGTGCAAGCGTCATTTCACGAGGAGACACATCTGAAGTGCTGACATGTACTGGCACTGGTGACTTTACTTTCCATGGTAGATTCTATGGAGGGAAGAAAGAGAATCAGTAGGAAAGAAACTAGCAAGCCCCATTTTGTGGGTGAAATGCTATCCTAGATGTGGCCCTCAAATGGCATAGGCCAACAGGACAAAAAGCAATGACAAAGGTAATAATCACTCATAATTGCAGCTAGCACATTAGCAGTGTTGACTAGGAGCCAGCCCTCTACCAAGTGCTTTATGTGCACTGGCTTATATATGCTTTGATTGTATGGCAGGAACTTCTTTGATGGTCTTATGATAAACTGAAAACAATGGAATTAAGTTACCTACATGGAGCCTTCTAGCTAGCAAAGGGGAGACTGCTTCCCACCCAGGAAGTCTAGTCCTGAGCCCTGTGTTCTACAGCAGTTTATAAATCATAGTCTGAGGATTTTAGTTGTCTGCAAGCTACCTACCTCTGTGCCATCAGATACAGGTTTGAGAATGAGCATTTAGACACTTTAATCATTCTTAGCACTTTGACATTGTCTTGGAATCTAATGAATTAGGACTTACGTCGTATATATTTCTAGGTTTTGAATTTCTTTTTCTAGTAACTCATTTTTATTGTATCTTGTGAAAGCATGTATTCACAACAGATTGTGAGGATACTGGGCTGTTGCCATAGTTAGAGGAGCATTGTTCCAAATCCTTTACTGTCCCATACTTTTTCCCAGAGAGTGAAGGAAAGAACCGTCTGCCTTAGCCCTAAAGCATTTGCAGCAGACAGAGCTCGGATAGTTGTTGCCATTGGTTCTCTCGTAAATTTCTGGTTCCAGAATAGACTTAGAATAACTAGACTATTTAATAATATTTATAAAAATGGCATTTGCATATGTGGTAGACACACAGGCTTTGGTGCTCGTTTGGAGATCAGAGGAAAACTTGCCAAAGTTGGTTCTTTCCTTCCACCATGTGGGCCATGAAGATCAAATCCAGGTCATCTGCTAGTCCTCATATTCAGTATTTAATAAACGGATGAGTGAATGGGAGAATGTAAATGATGCTTTCATTACTGCAAAGACATATGTCCATAATGGTATAAAATTCCTAATCTTGAGTTTCAAAACCAATACATTGCTAAATTAGAATGTCACAGTTCTTTTACCTCTGATGTTCCAATGTAAGAGAAGGATTAGATTTGACTCATCTAGCCTTCTAAGAGGTTGACACTATTTTTCCTGCAAAAAAAAAAAAGAAAAAAAAATGGCCTCAACTCTTGCAATGCTAGGGCTGTTGGTTGGAGTTAAACTAAGGAGGTCTCTTAGAAAAAGCCCTCATTTACCCTAAGCCATATTATGGATGTATAGTTTTGAAGCTTCATGATCATCATTCTGGACATGGAATTTGGGGCTCATTTATTTGAGGTGGACATTGAGGTAGTCCAGAGATTCCCATTCCATAGAATAGACATGAGGAAAGAGATTGAACTCTGGTTCAATTTTAGTTCTCTTATGTATTGTTGTTTGCTAATGTAGATATACTTTGATGTTTGCTTGATTGTTTTTTAGCTGACAGTAGCAATATTTCATGATTTTATTCCTTACCTATGAAACTTCTGAATGGGAGGGCAACCATCGGATCAGTGGTCCACAGAAATTCTCCTCTCCCACCCCACTGCTATATCTTTACCTTAATTGCTAGCTAGAGAGCTATCTGTAGACAGGAGCATCAGACCTCTGACTTAGCCTGCACTTGTAGGACATCACCATCTGAGTTGTCTGTGTATTTTTGTTTGAAAAGCAGTACCCTAGACTAGTGCAGCTCACCTAGGAACTTGTGAGAACTAGACTCCTGAACTTTATACCAGGGTAGAAGTAGCCCGGCACATGATTTCAATATAATCTGAGGTTGAAGAAGCATCTTTCAGTGTCGCCAGACCCAGCCTTAGGGTAAGGAGTTTCCAGACCTAATGCTCTGTGTGCTTAGCTTTGTGGTGAGCAACCATAGTCACGTTAAGGAAATATTCTACGTTGTTTCATGCTGACCCAGACATTGCGAGAAAAAACACTATTTGCCACCGTGGCAAAAGCTGTTTCCTAGTCTAGCACATTTCAGAATTTTACAGAGTGCTTTCCCAAGACAGGAGCCCACGTTTTCTGGCTCAGGAAGGGCAATATGAGACAGAAGCAGCTTCTCAGGCTCAGGCTCAGACTCAAATTCCCTATCACTGGAGGAACAAACATAAGCTGTGTGAGTAACATTTAAACATATTATATTTTCCTCACTGCCCCAGCATTTGCCAGAGTCACTTCTGAAAAGTAAAATAGCTACAGTCTGCCTGCAAACAGCAAACTCTCACCTCCTCCTCAGCCAGCCACACTTCCCACTCCCACCTGCTGGCTTAGAGCAGTGATTCTCAGGAACATGACCCATTAAAGTACCAGGAAGCTTCCTAAAAGCACGACTGCCCACACTCCATCAGTTGGCCAGGAGTGAGGGACTCCCTGCAAGATGCCCAGATGATCTCAGCATTCAGCCAGAATCAGCACCACTTCTCTGAAGATTGCTGCTGCTTATAATCAGCGATTTCCCTGAGAGGGCAAACCTGGTTATTGCTGAGGCATTGCTCTAGACAGGTCTGTAATAGAGTGCTCAACTTTATATTGGGAACCAAGCTTTATGCATAAGCTTTGGAATCGCATACAAATGAATACCAGCCGTATCACTTAATAGCTTCTTTACTGTGACCAAATTATTTAGCCTCTCTATACCTATTTCTTTTCTGGAAAATAGAAATTGTAATTTTTTGGCCTAGAAACGTGAAAATGGCTAAGTGGGATAAGCACTGTAGAACATAACTCCATCTCTTCTCTCATACCACATGAGACTGGTCTCAGCACCGAGCACTCAGTTCCTGCCTCTCCTTAGCTTTCAAGTCTATGGCTTTCTGACCTATGTCACTGCGCTTCCACATCCTGCCATCTCCCTGTGAACCTTCAGGCTGCTTTCCTCTCCCCACCAACCTGCATTCACTCTTAACACACACCCAGTCATTTTGCTAGTACCCCTATGCCCTAGCCTGACAGCAAGCAAGGGCAGCTGCTGTAGCCCCACCATGTGCTGTTCCTGGAGCCCCTCTGCTGGCTGGAGATCAGTAGCAGCGTATGGTACTCATGACTCTTAGAGTCAATGCATTTGTTTCCTAAGGCTGCAAAAGCAGAGTAACATGATGGCTTAAACAAAAGAAGCCTATTCTGTGGGGCCAGCAAGATGGCTAGGGATGCTACCGAGACTGATAACCAGAGTTCAGTCTCTAGAACCCAAGAGAGAGAAGTGACTCCTGCAAGTTGTCCTTGGGCCTCTATATAAGCACTGTAGTACACATGTGTGCATATACACACTAAACAGACAGACAAACAAATAAATATTTGAAAACTTGAAATAGTTTATTCCATCACTGTTACAGGTATCAGAAGCTGCAATTCTTGCAAGGCTTTAGAGGGGACCCTTTCTGGAGGATATTGCTGTTCTTGCTCAAGACATACAACTCTGGTTTCTGCCTCCTTAGCATAAACATTCCCTGCCTCTGCCATTTGTCTGCTCCCATAAGGACACTTTCAGTAAATTTAAGGCCATCTTAATCTTGTATATTTCTATCCCCAGCATTAATTCATCTGCAAAGAACCTGTTTCCAAGTTAGCTCACATTCTCAAGTTCCACGTAGACGTGGGCTGGGAAGCACATGACTCACTCCTCTACCTAGCCATGGGAGTCAGCGTGAAAGTGTTGCTGTTGAAGCAAATGCCCAGGACACTCTGAACTGTAGGAGTCAACAGGGTTACAAGTGAAAGTAATTGATAGGTGGGTGATTGCAGGAATCCCAGTCAAGCAATGGTGGATACAGCGACTTTCAGTATAATTTATTTGCTGGAGATAATTACTGGTGCCCAAACTTATTATCTTCCCAGATCGACCGCTGCCAGTAACCTTTTCTGTTTTCCCAGGAATGTATGGATAGCAGCAGCATATTGTTTTCATCAGATCGGATTATGTTGGTCAGTGTTGCCATTCTGCTGTTCCACCCTCTGGCACAGAAGAGATTCAGCTTTATTAGCGTAATAGATTAGCTCCATTTAAGGTCTGCTGGAAGTCATCATGAAAATCATTAAGTTGAAAAGAGACTTGATCAATTGGCCCCCCACCCCCACCCCCAAGCTCTCAGAGATGGTTCTAATGTCCTCATTGTAAAAAACTAGGTTTAAAAAAACAAAACATTTTAGAATCCAATCTCATTCTTTGGTGTGCATCTATACCTAAAGAAACACAAACCACTTACATTTTTTGTTTTCGTTGAGTTTTATTTCTAATATATTATTTATTCACCAACAGTGGTGTTTGGCCTTATTTCACAACAAGTAGGAGCCACTGTTAAGCAGCTATTGTGGCTACTTCAGACTTTATCCAGGGAGACTGGGTACCACGAGTCACTTTGCTCTTGGATTGTCACTATAGCTTCACACACTCACCTGTTTGCTGCCAGTGTACTTACTTGAGCAATTCAAATCTGTTACTAATGGGGACTTGCGATCTCACTGCCTTTACCTGTGTTCTCAGTTCATTTTTAATCCAGTTGTGCTTTTTGCACACTGTTACCCCTATTGCTGGCTTAGATCTCTTTTAATTTTTATATCATTTCTGTTGATTCTTCAGAACTATCTTTGAAAGTAATTGTTATTAAGTTTCCTTGTAGTAAGGTGCTGAAAGCATGAAATGCATGAGTCTGGTGTCACTGGTGAGAAAGAGTTCCATTGAACACCTGCCTAGGGTTCCCTCCCCTCATTGTCCTCAGGACGAGAAGGACACTAGCCCAAGCTACCATTAGACAAGGAGGGAAGGAAGCATCTTGGGTATGAGGAAGTCTCAACATACTGAGACATTTCACAGCAGAGATGATTGCTTCGTTTCTATAACCCCTTCATTCTGATAAGCATCAAGGAGACTGGTACTTAGACAGTTCCTGGAGAAATATTCCCTGTTAAAGGAAAAGCCTCATTTATTGTGCTAGTTGCTTTTCTCATCTCTGTTACTAAACACCTGAAGGAAGAGGTTGAGGTGAGAAGGACATATTTGGCTCATGACCAGAGACTCCATCATGGTGAGGAAGGCAGAGAGAGGCTACTGCCCACATAGTGTTGGCATTCCCGAAGCAAGACTAGAGGCAGGGCCCGCCTCTCACCCTCAAGCTCACCCCTGCATCCCTGTGTCTGCCAGCAGGGCTCCATGTCAGAGAGGTTTCATTAACCTCATAGAACACCTACTACCAGCTGGGGGCATTTCCATTAAAACATATCACTCGCTTTTCCAGTGCTGTTCCATATGTCATTAAACCATCAACATGAGAACTTGATAACTAATAAGCTATTTTGAATAATTTATGAAAATATTTTAAGCACCTAGCTAAAATCATGTCCCCTGAATATCCACATTCTCCCCAGCAGAAATTCTGCCATTATCGTTCTCCCATATTGGTTTTATAGCATAAGTGAGCCTGTGCACTCTAACTGCCCTTCAGCTGTTCTACAGATGCAGCTCCAGCTCGTCACTGTTGACATGCTGTTACCCACAGGACGCTCAGTGGGGATGTGTGGCTGCCACAGTGAGTGAGAGCATAGTTGCTTTCTTTGAAGCACTCACTTGTTGGAGGATTTCAACTAGTCTAAAAGGTTCCCTTATATATTGTCATGAAACATGAAATTGACCAGTTCATATTAATTTGAAAGTAGGCCCTTTATGAATATTACATGATAGAGGATCTTGTTTTCATCAGCATTAATTCAGAAGGCTGTGACATGAGTGAGAAATGGTTTTATTCACAGACAGACCACGCCCACTGTATGAGCAACTAAAGTATAGATAGCATATAGATAGTAATGCAAAGAGACTAGAAATAAACTAGTGGAGTTTTTTCCTTTTGGCTCTTGATATATATATACATATGTATACACACATACATATATGTGTGTGTGTGTATATATATATATATATTTTTTTTTTAATAGGGATCCTTAATTATTTCAAATTTTTGTTTTAGGTGACCAGTCTCATTAGTTAAAGGCTCATTTAAAAATAAAGGTCAAACAGAAAGCTAGCAGGTTTTGTGATGAGGGAGTCTGAATGGGAAGGAATTACAGCTAGTGACACTGTTTGCCAGCTTTGCTTGCTGAGCGCAAGGCTGTTTGAAAGTGACATCAGTATAGGGATAAACCTTGAGCGTTAAGCTGGGAGTCTGGATTTACTTTCTATCATGAGTAATGGTGGGTTTGCTGATGGCCAGCTTAGTTTGTCACCTAGACTGTTCCATGCATCAGGCCACGTTTGAGATAAATATTTTGAAACATTGAGTGGCTGCTGTCCATTCTGATCTTCCCTCAGCCCACTCTTTGGTGGATAAGCAGAAGAGAAGGTAATGACTAATGACAGATCTGCTGACAGGGACAAAGCTACATTAACACTCTGTCACTCAGGTCTTTAGAAGGCTGCCTTTGCCTGAAATATATTTGACTTTATGTGCTAACAAAGGCATCCTCAGATTTATTTCTTTTCCTTAAATGTTAGAAAGGGGAAGAGCATCTCAGAAAAAGAAAGTAGGAAGAGAGAAAGGCTGGCCCGACAGCCCAAGCAAATGATAGTTATCATTCTTAGGAGGGAATTGCTGATCCGGCAAGATTCCTGGTAGCAGCCAGATGAGTAGAGACAGAGAACTGCTGTACTTAGGGAATTTTCGAGGTTCTTATCCTAAGTAATTTTTACCCTGTCTGTATGTTGCCACTCTGGCTTAGAGACATTCTGGTGAGAAAGTGAAGAGAAACAAGACTATCTCAGCTTTAAAGCTAAACGGACCTTTAAAGATTAACCGTTTAAGGAAAGCAGCTGGTTTTCTTTGTGCTTTTCAGGTTCCTGCTCAACTTGTCTGCACTTGATATCGGTGTGGGCACCCACAATGGGCTGAGGGAATCTGGTACATTCCCTTTGACCAGAATGACAGCATTCAGTCAAGTAATTCCCCCGGGTTAAAAGGCTATAGAAACTAAACGGCAATATTTATTAAATCCTTGCTCTTTGCCAAACTTATGGTCTCATCTCTGAGTGTTGTGAGACAGAATGGACAGGGAATACCAGTTGTGATGGTCCAGAAGCCAGGCACTGTACAGGGTGAACAGAGGGGCCTGAAGAATCAAGAGAGACATTGGGTAAGAAGGGTCCTGGAGTGTTGTTGGACATGTGCAGATGGAGAAGACAGAGGAGAAGGTGTCCTAAAAGGGGACACAAGATTCCCGGTGGTCTGAAAGGACAAACTGGCTGTGCTAGACAGACACAGCACCCCAGAGGCCATCTTGGGGTTTATACGGACCAGCTTCCTGTTGATGTTTGACTGGGAAGCATGAAAGGTTTTAGTGACTGCAGATCCTCAAGGGCAAGCCCTTTAAAGAAGACTGTGACTTACCAGCTACAGATACCATAAAAGTCAGAGACCTGGCATCACAGAGACAGCTAATGTAGGGACCTAGTCACATTGTCCTGAACAGGAGACTGTCTCCTGTGAATGTTTTGTTTGCTCTAGACTGAATCATGGAGCAAGGGCCTCAGAACTGTCTGAGATAGGTGAACCCAGGTTTAGTGTTTGAGGTCACTCCTTTGATGGATTGTCATAATTGGCCAAAGAAACTCACCAAACTGATTTCCTGGAATATATATGACACTCAAGTCTCTGTCAGGTTTTCATTCCTTTGCCACAAAGGCCTCCTCAGGCCAGAGCTCATCCTGACCTCTGTCCACAGGAGCAGCCATCAGCCAGAGCCATCTGTATTTGCTGAAAGATTAAGCTGTTCTTATTCAGTTTCTCATCCTTTTTAGACCCACACAAGCTCTGTCAGTTGGAAATCCTGCCCTGGGGAATAGACAACTCACAGCTAGCTCATTAACAGGTTATCTGTGTCATTGTGTCCTTTTTGGACTGTGAATATTAGAAATAGAGTCTTTTGAGAAGAAAAATTCATCTCGGCTTCTGTTTGGTTTCTCTTTCTTTTCCTTCCCCATTTCTATCTTCTTTTACCCTTATGGCCCCAGCTGTTCCCATGATGGATGGTCCTATCTGTAGAGTCCAGAATACCATGGGTATTCACTTGCAAATATGTACAAATTCAAATTCAGATAACTGCACTTAAATGAGCCGTTCTCTACCTCTGCTCACTGGGTGCACACAGCACTTCTCTTTGCTGGATTTCAACTACAGGAGCTTAATTGCTTTCCCCCTTTTATTCCATGAGGCATTTCTGAATTGGTTGTCCTCTGGGCTGTTTCAAGGTCAAGGCGGCCTATCAGGTAGTGCAGAAATGCTTCGGTGACTTTGTTTGCTGTGTGTCCATGGCTTCCAAAGCTATACCAGAGCAAGAACCTGAACAGAGTAAGGGCTTGACTGTCTGCTAATTTCTTTCCACTTTCCAACCAAAGTCAACCATTTCTTTCATCCTTCCAAATTTTGCCATAGACCAGTAGAAATTTTTAGCACATAGTAGGTTCACACTGAATTAATAAATGAATTGCCAGCAGCTTTGTCTAAAGGTGTACAAAAGCAAACTCATGTCAGACGAAACACCATTATATTTTAAAATAAATTTTCTTTCTGGAATGTTTCTCTCAGAAAAGGTGTAAAGACAATGCAGAAGGTCTCCTGAGGTTTCTTGCTGTGCCCCCTTTAAAAGCCATGGCAGTTTAATTTTTATTTTTTGATGTTTTATTTCTTTTTATTATTTTTTTCAATTTTTATGTTAGTCTATATTAGTACACTAAGCGTGCTCTCCCTGAAACCTCCGTTCCTGGCCTTTTCTTGTCCCCCAGTTGGTGTCCTTTCTTCCCTTGGACACTTCTTTCATGTCATGTGTGCATACATGATTGTGTATGCTGTGTAAAATCTAGGAGCTGCCAGTGAGAGAATACATGCAATGTTTGCCTTTCTGGGTCTGGCTTAAGTCACTTTAATGTGATTATCTCCAGTTGCAGCCATTGCTCCACCAATGGCATTCATCTTCATGGCTGGAAGCATTCCTTTGTGCATGCCACACTTTTATAAATCCGTTTCTCTGTTGTTGGGTACCTACTTTGTTCCATCACTTAGCTATTGTGAATGGTGCTGCAATAAACATTGATGTACAAGTGTCTCTGTGCTATGTTGATTTAAAGTAAATGCACAGAAGTGGTATATCTTTTTCATGTGGTAATGGTGAGGTATCTTGTACACTATCCTACAAAGTTTGCTTATTTGTTATTTCTCATGACTTCATGAGAATTGTGTGGTTTTGGACGTCTCAGATCTTCAGATGTGACCTATCATTATTGATGTGAAACCGTGACAGCTGGTTTGAGGCAGTGCCTGTCAGGGTCTTCTGCTACCAAGTTACCACCCCCAATTCAGTTTTGTCATACTTCAAACGTTATCCTGAGATCCCATGGTATTCTTTTTAAAAAAAAAAACAAAAATCAAAAAACAAAAAAACATTACATGCATTGACATTTAATCTTTGTGTTGCAAAGTGTTTTTTTTTTCTTATTCTTAGATATTTTCTTTATTTACATTTCAAATATCTTCCCCTTTCCAGGTCTCCCCTCTTGAAACCTCCTATCCCATCCCCTCATCCCCCTTCCTCTATGAGGGTGCTCTCCCAACTCACCCACCCACTCCCATCTTCCCACCCTGGCATTCGCCTACACTCGGGCATCGAACACCCTCAGACCCAAGGGCCACTCCTTCCACTGATATCCAACAAGGCCCTCCTCCGCCACATATGTGGCCGGAGCGATGAGTCCCTCCATGTGTATTCTTTGGTTGGTGGTCCAGTCCCCAGGAGCTCCGGAAGGTCTCGCCAGTTGATACTGTTACCCCCCCCCCCCCATGGGGCTGCAAACCTCCTCAGCTCCTTCAGTCCCTTCTGCAGCTCCTCCATCGGAGACCCTGCTCTCAGGTTGGCTGCTAGCATCGGCCTCTGTATTTGTCAAGCTCTGGAGACAGCCATATCAGGCTCCTGTCAGCAAGCACTTCCAAATATCCACAATAGGGTCTGGGTTTGGTGACAGTATGTTGGATGCCCCAGGTGGGGCAGGCTCTGGATGGCCTTTCCTTCAGTCTATGCTCCACACTTTGTCTCCATATTTCCTCCAGTGACTATTTTGTTCCCCCTTCTAAGAAGCACTGAAGCATCCACACTTTGGTCTTCCTTCTTTTTGGGCTTCATGTGGTCTATGAATTGAATCTTGGGTATTCTGAACTTTTGGGCTAATATCCACTTATCAGTGAGTACATACCATATGTGTTCTTTTGTGATTGAGTTACTTCACTCAGGATGATACTTTCAAGTTCCATCCATTTGCTTGCAAATTTCATGAAGTCATTGTTCTTAATAGCTGAGTAGTATTCCATTGTGTAAATGTACCACATTTTCTGTATTCATTCCTCTGTTGAGGGACATCTGGGTTGTTTCCAGCTTCTGGCTATTGTAAATATGGCTGCTATGAACATAGTGGAGCATGTGTCCTTGTTATATGTTGGAGCATCTTCTGGGTATACCCAGGAGTGGTATAGCTGGGTCCTAGTGTAGTACTATGTCCAATTTTCTGAGAAACTGCATGAGAGATGCATAGTACCCTGTGTTTACCATTTTAAAAGTACCTAGGCAGTTAGAGTGACAGTAATGATAGAGACAAAATGAGCACAGGAAAGCCATCCTTACCAGCCAGGCAAGAGATTCATTAGCAAACGATACCATAATATTTCATATGTAGCATGTAAATAAGCTGAAGTTTTTATCTTTTGTGAACAAAATTTGAAAGTTGTAATTTATAAAACCATTGTTTAGTTGCTGAGAATTTTCTTAATCCGTCCCTGTATTGCTATTTTTTAATCTTGTACATGTGAATATAAAGTTTGTATACTTGCTTTAAAATGCATTTAAATTATTTAAATGATTACTTATATATTTATAATGCCTACTCTTCTGTGGAAAATCCGATTGTTTCTTAAAAATCATTATAAGTGAATGGTTTGAGCTATTTTTATTTTTTCTCAACTAGTTAAATCTAGTTGGAAAGTAAGCTAATTGGCTCATGAAACTATTGACTAGATTTACCTCATGAGTATTAACCAAAGCAGATCTTGTGCCTGTGAAGAAACAATCAATTTCTCTATAGCAGCTTAGCAAATGCAGATGCTGCAAGCAATAGCAGAAAGAAGAGAGTGGGGCTTTGGCTATTTTAATTGTTTTCTTCTTTCTTATATGACCTGGACTTAAGAGTCACTGGCAGACTTACTTCTATGATAGAAATATAATAGATTAGACAGGCAGTGTTGTGATCTCGAGCATGTATATGAGACAAGCCATTTACTTTTATAAGTATGTAACATATAATATTGTCTAAAACTAGTTTTTTATATGATAAATTTGAATTATGAGTTTTCCCAGCATAATTTGGTGTATACTTACATAAAGACTTGACTTTAATAGAATTTTTAAGGCTGGGATGTGCCATAGAAAATAATCTATCTGCATCCCTAGAGCCAGGCTTTACATGTGAGAGCCTTCTCTAAAATGACATCTAGAAATGACAGCTGTAATAGAGGATCTGGGTCCCCTCCTTCTGGCTTAGTTCTCTATATATTCTACTTGTGGTATTATATTAAAATGTTGTTCTTGGTTAGTTGAGTGATTTACTTACCGTGGACTTTAATAGTACTTTGACTTTTTTGTCTCTCCATTAGTTATTTGTTTATTCACTTTACACCCTGATCTCATCCTCCCCCACCCACCCCCACCCCACACGCCTCCCAGTCCTCCTCTCACATAACCCCTCCCCCTAGCACTTGGACTTTTCCCGTAAGAATGATATTTTGTTCTGTTGACTTGCAGAGAAGTAACATCTTTAACTACCCCTCTTGTAGAATGACTTTGCCTTTTGATCCTTTCTCTAGGCAGAGCACGTTTCACTCCAAAACCAAATAACAAGCATCTCTCTCCTAATTTGTGGTTTTCAAATTTCTACAGTGTTTTTTTTTTTTCTCCTTGCTGTCCGGAATGCTATCTGAAAAGTCACAATGATTTAAATAATTGATGGCTACTTTATGAACTTGTCAGCCTGGGTCCACCCTCTTGCCTTCCCAACCACAAGTCCTCGAGGAGTTAATCCTTTTATGTTGGATGCATTCTTTCTTCCTGGTTTCATTTAGATAATTATATTATTCACCCTGAAATATAATTGTCGTTGTACTGTGGGGGAGGAGGGGGCGGAGGAGGGTGGGAGCTGCCTGCTGTTGGCATCTGCAGGTTATAAGATGTCTGTTACACTCTAGCCTCTAATTTCTTTGCCATCCCACCTTTTAAAGATTTAATTATACCTGTGTAAAAGCATAATTTGAAATGTGACTTCTGATTCTTTTAAAAAACATAAAAGAGAGATTAATTCATTGTTAAACATGAGCAGGCGTAGTACAATAGAAGAAACTTTTAGACTGAGATTCAAAGATTTGTAGTACACTGAGTAAACAATTTGTGAATGCCTCCTGTGTGCCAAGACTTGGCCAATACAAACCATTGAAAGGATAGAAAAGCATCTGTCCTTTGGGAATGTGCTTCCTGGTGATCAGCTGCCCACATGTGGCGTGGCATGAAGCAGTGTGCTTGACGTCTCTGAGCCTCGACATCTTGTCTCCACACAACAGTGCTGCTCTAGGTGCACTCCCACTTGTGACATCTCAGGAGATCATGAAGCAGTGGCCGTCTTTCTTCTTTGTCAGATTTGGTCGGAAGAATAAGACGCTATAAAAGGTATAAATTTGCTAAGACCAAAGTTGGATCACCATGTCTGAAATCACTGTCCAGTCAGAAAGCACTCAGACAAATAACCCCTATTTCCAGAATATACTCCCTGCAAACTGTGTCCCATGGCCCAAAGCAGGGTGAGTTTGAGGTCAGAAAATTGCAATGTCTGAGCAAGTGCCAGTTGTTATCAGCATAGAAATAACTTTGTGTGTCAAATTATTGCATGGCACATTTTTCACTAGTTTGCAAAGCTATTTTTCCAGTAACGATTGAGGTTCTGCATATGAATACACTGTAGCTGTCTTCAGACACTCCACAAGAGGGCACTGGACCCCATTACATATAGCTGTGAGCCACCATGTGGTTGCTAGGAATTGAACTCAGGACCTTTGGAAGAGCAGCCAGTGATCTTAACTGCTGAGCCATCTCTCCAGCCCAAGAATTGGGGTTCTGGTGTATATTTTCACAAGGCCAATGTTCTGTCGATTGGTTAGAATTGGTTAGATCATAATCTGTGGGGGTTTTTTTCCTTCACATGTTTATTGATCTTGTCTCTTTGTGAGTATTTGAATTGTATGTGGTCAGACTTAACCAACTCAAAAGCAGAAACTGTAGAGATGTAAAATGTAAACACAGTGGCAGAGCAGGCTTTGTGACTTTAAGAAGAAATGATGTTCATCTCTGTCAGGTCCTTATAGCATTGGCTAAAGTAAGGCCCAAATGACAGCAAATTGCCTGTTACAAATGAAATGCAAATAGCACATGAGAGGATAGAGATGTTAAATGGATTTTATAGCATGTTTGCTTTCAAGGAGCAAGTCATAAGCCATTGCCTTATTGGAGAAGCAATTTCCTCTTACAGAGACAATGGAGGATTTAAGAAGGAAAGGAATATGACAACCAAATGAACTTGGTTGAAATTAGCAAATCTGTTTTTTAGTTCCTTGTTTTTGCGCTGGGAAAGTGATATGGGGCCAAGATCAGCTTTCAGTAGTAATAGTTCTTTTATGAAAAAAGTAATCTGTCTGAGTTGATGCAGTTTGCTCATGTTCTAACTTCTCTGGTGGTGAAGACTAACGTAAGGACTCGCTCTCCTACATAGCCATAGGAGTGGTTCCTTTGGCTTGCCACTGCCTTGGTTATTTTCTGTTCAAAGTACCCTGTCCTCTATTGTCTAGCAATAAAACATCATCTAGTAGTAAGCCCGCTCTTTTTTCATGGGTGGAGAATTATTTTTATCTTTAGGACTGTATTCTTTGGATCAGTGCTGTGAATATTTTAATTATCTTGTTCATTATAGAGGGTGGTATCTCCTTAATGTGTTCATTTTGATCCATACCATGTAGCTGAATTTCCAGTCAAGTGTTCTGATAGTGCTAATAGTGATCCTGGTCCACTAATCCAGGAACAAGACTGGATCAGAGCTAAGAACACTTTTTCTACAAAGTGCAGGACAGTAAATATGAGCCATGTGATTTGCCATTTCTGTTTGAATAACTGAGCCTTTATAGTATAACAGCAAGCACAGACTGTGTAAATGAATACATATAGCTGTGAGCTAGTAAAACCTTATTTACAAAAAATAAATGCAGCAGCTGGACTTGGCTACAGGTTGTGTTTTGCCAATCCCTGCTTTAGACAGTGTGTTGGAAATGATTCATTTTTGTTGGTTTAATGTAAAAGGTTACATCCAAGTGCTCACTTAGGGCATTTTTATAATGCTTGGCATGTATATAGAATGAATGGGTGGTGATGAATTTATAATTAACCATCTCTGTCTTCTAGAGGACTTAGAAGATGGTGAGAAGAATAATGGCATGTCCCTATTGAGCAGCTCCAGCGCCAGCATCTTGGAAACCCTTTCCCTTTTCGGCACTACTGGTTTATAGCTCTTTGTGCTCTGTGCTTGCCTCTCTCCAAACCCTGACTTCCTCTGCTTGTGTGCAGTTCCTCCGTCACAGCCCTCACCATAGCATTTGGCGACGATCCGTATTAGGTAATGAGATAGTTTGTTGTGCCTGCAATGAAGAAAATGATGTAAAATGTTTTTTAATAAGTTAACAGGAGCAAGTGGTGGAATTACTGTAATGAGATAATGACAGTGCAGCTTACTGCTTTAAAGATTGTGCTCTGGTGAAAGCATGGGCTCTTAGTACATTTCCCCTGCATTTTACTCGGCAGGCTTATTCAGCATTGGTCTGTGTGTCTACCAATAATAGGAAATGGTCATTGACTTGGAGAGCAGTAGAGAAGAAGAAGTTGGCACACATTTGGGAGTGCTTTAGGATGTCAGCCATGGAACATGTGTGCCAATAGCCAAATCCTATATGATGATTGCTTTATGTGACTGATAAAATCCAAATTTCTGATCCTCAGACCAATAGACTAGTTTGTCTTTTCTTTTTTTATTATTTTTTTAATGTTTATTATTTATTTATTTATTGATACTTTCTTTACATTTCAAATGTTTCCCCCTTTCCAGGTCTCCCCTTTGGAAACCCCTATCTCCTCTCCCTTCCCCTGCCTCCTTACAGGTATTCCCCACCCACCCACTCCCTTCCTCCCTCCCTGGCATTCTCCTATACTGGGGCATCTAACACCCTCAGGCCCAAGGGCCTCTTCTCCCTGTGATGGCTAACAAACCCCTCCTCTGCCACATACGTGGCCAGCACCATGGGTACTTCCATGTGTATTCTTTGGTTGGTGATCCAGTCTCTGGGAGCATCGAGGGGTCAGGCCAGTTGCCACTGTTGCTCCCTCCCAGGGGCTGCAAACTCTCTCAACTCCTTCAGTCCCTTCTCCAACTCCTCCATCTGGGACCTCACACTCAGCCCAATGGTTGCTGTGAAGTGACTCTTGGGTATTCCAAACTTTTGGGCTAATAACCACTTATCAGTGAGTACATACAGTGTTCATTCTTTTGTGACTGCGTTACCTTCCTCAGGATGATATTTTCAAGTTCCATCCTTTGCCTTTGCCTTACAGAAGCTTTGTAATTTCATGAGGTCCCATTTATCAATTCTTGATCTTAGCGCATAGGCCATTGGTGTTCTGTTCAGAACTTTTCCTCTGTGCCCATATGTACGAGACTTTTCCCCACTTTCTCTTCTATTAGATTCACTGTATCTGGTTTTATGTGGAGGTCCTTGATCCACCTGGACTTGAACTTTGTACCAGGAGATAGGAATGGATCAATTCTCAATCTTCTACATGTAGACCACCAGTTGAACCAGCACCATGTGTTGAAAATGCTGTCTTTTTTCCACTGGATGGTTTTAGCTCCTTTGTCACAGATCAAGTGACCATAAGTGTATGGGTTCGTTTCTGGGTCTTCAATTCTATTCCATTGATCTACCTGCCTGTCACTGTACCAATACCATGCAGTTTTTATCACTACTGCTCGAGGTCAGGGATGGTGATTCTCCCAGAAGTTCTTTTATTGTTAAGAATAGTTTTTGCTATCCTGGGTTTTTTGCAATTTGAAAATTGCTCTTTCTAGGTCTATGAAGAATTGAGTTGGAATTTTGATGGGGATTGCATTGAATCTGTAGATTGCTTTTGTCAGGATGGCCATTTTTGCTATATGAATCCTGCAAATCCACGAGCATGGGAGATCTTTCCATCTTCTGAGGTCTACTTCAATTTCTTTCGTCAGAGACTTGAAGTTCTTGTCATACAGATCTTTCACTTGTTTGGTTAGAGTCACACCAAGATACTTATATTGTTTGTGACAATTGTGAAGGCTGTCATCTCCCTAATTTCTTTCTCAGCCTGTTTATCCTTCGAGTATAGGAAGGCTACTGATTTGCTTGAGTTAATTTTGTATCTGGCCACTTTGCTGAAAGTGTTTATCAGCTGTAGTAGATCACTGGTGGAGTTTTTCAGGTCACTTAAGTATACCATCATATCATTTGCAAATAGTGATATTTTGATTTCTTCCTTTCTAATTTGTATCCCTTTGACCTCCTTTTGTTGTCTAATTGCTCTAGCTAGAACTTCAAGTAGTATATTGAATAGATAGGGAGAGAGAGGGCAGCCTTGCCTAGTCCCTCATTTTAGTGGGATTGCTTCCAGTTTCTCTCCTTCTAGTTTGATGTTGGCCACTGGTTTGCTGTATATTGCTTTTACTATGTTTAGGTATGTTCCTTGAATTCCTAATCTTTCCAAGACTTTTATCATGAAGGGATGTTGAATTTTGTCAAATGCTTTTTCAGCTTCTAATGAAATGACCCTGTGGTTTTTTTCTTTAAGTTTGTTTATGTAGTGGATTACATTGATGGATTTCTGGGTATTGAACCATCCCTGCATCCCTGAGATGAAGCCTACTTGATCATGTTGAATGATCGTTTTGATGTGTTCTTGGATTCGGTTTGCAAAAATTTTATTGAGCATTTTTGCATCAATATTCATAAGGGAAATTGGTCTGAAGTTTTCTTTCTTTGTTGGGTCTTTGTGAGGGTTTGGTATCAGTGTAACTGTGGCCTCATAGAATGAATTGGGTAGTGTTCCTTCTGTTTCTATTTTGTGGAATAGATTGAAGAGTACTGCTATTATGTCTTTGAAAGTCTGATAGAATTCTGCACTAAACCCATCTGGTCCTGGGATTTTTTTGGATAGGAGACTTCATTTGGGTTTCCAAGATCTGTCCATTGATGAGAGTGCGGTGTTGAAGTCTCCCACTATTATTGTGTGAGGTGCAATGTGTGCTTTGAGCTTTAGTGACTTTTTTATTTTTTATTTTATGAATGTGGGTGCCCTTGCATTCGGGGCATAGATGTTCAGAATTGAGAGTTCTTCTTGGTCGATTTTTCATTTGATGAGTATGAAGTGTCCTTCCTTATCTTTTTTGATGACTTTTGGTTGAAAGTCAATTTTATCCGATATTAGAATGACTACTCCAGCCTGTTTCTTTGGACTGTTTGCCTGGAAAATTGTTTTCCAGCCCGTTACTCTGACGTAGTGTTTGTCTTTAACACAGAGGTGCATTTCCTGGATGCAGCAAAATGCTGGGTCCTGTTTATGGATCCCGTCTGTCAGTCTATGTCTTTTATTGATGATTTGAGTCCATTGATGTTAAGAGATATTAAGGAATAGTGATTGTTGCTTCCTGTTATTTTCTATGTTATTTTCATGTTTGTGTGGCTATTTTCTTTTGAGTTTGTTGAAAGATTACTTTCTTGCTTTTTCTAGGGTTTAGTTTCTCTCCTTGAGATGGCATTTTCCATCTATTATTCTTTGTAGGGCTGGGTTTGTGGAAACATACTGTGCAAATTTGGTTCTGTCATAGAATATTTTGGTTTCACCATCTTTGATAATTTAGAATTTTGCTGGGTATAGCAGCCTGGGCTGGCATTTGTGTTCTCTTAGGGTCTGTATGAGATCTGCCCAGGATCTTCTAGCTTTCATAGTCTCTGGTGAGAAGTCTGGTGTAATTCCGATAGGTCTACCTTTATATGTTACTTGCCCTTTTTCCCTTACTGCTTTTAATATTCTTTCCTTATTTTGTGTATTTTTGTTTTGACTATAATGTGATGGGAGGAATTTCTTTTCTGGTCCAATCTATTTGGAGTTCTGTAGGCTTTTTGTATATTTATGTTCACCTCTTTCTTTAGGTTAGGGAAGTTTTCTTCTATAATTTTGTTGAATATATTTACTGGTCCTTTAAGTTGGGAATCTTCACTCTCTTCTATACCTATTATCCTCAGGTTCTGTCTTCTCATTGTATCCTGGATATCCTGGATGTTTAGGGCTAGGAGCTTTTTGCATTTTGCATTTTCTTTGACTGTTGTGTCAATGTTTTCTATGGTATCTTCCACAGCTAAGATTCTCTCTTCTATCTCTTGTATTCTGTTGGTGATGCTTGCATCTATGACTCTTGATCTCTTTCCTAGGTTTTCTAACTCCAGAGTTATCTCCCTTTGTGATTTCTTTATTGTTTCTATTTTTATTTTTAGTTCCTGGATGGTTTTATTCATTTCCTTCGTCTGTTTGATTGTGTTTTCCTATAATTCTTTAAGGGATTTTTGTGTTTCTTCTTTAAAAGCTTCTAGTTGTTTGCCTGTGTTCTCTTGTATTTCTTAAAGGGTGTTAACTATTTCCTTCTTAAAATCTTCTATCATCATCATGAGATATGATTTTAAATCTGAGTCTTGCTTTTCTGGTGTGTTAGGGTATCCAGGGCTTGCTGTGGTGGAAGAGCTGGGCTCTGATGATGCCAAGTAGCCTTGATTTCTGTTCCTTATATTCTTGCCCTTGCCTTTCGCCATCTGGTTATCTCTGGTGTTAGCTGATCTTACTCTCTCTGACTCTGTCTTGTCCCTCCTGCAATCCTTGGTGTCAACACTCCTTGAAGACCAGCTCTCTCTGAGAGGAATTTGGGTTGGAGAGCTGTGGCACAAGGTCAGCTCTAGGGTGCAGACAGAAACCAGAAGGATCTTGTCCCCAGCTGTCCCTTGGTTCGCAAATCAGCATTAGTCCATCGTGATGTACAATCATACAAAGCACCTTGCGAGCATGGATGATCAATTTTAGTTTGTAGGTCATTCAGAAAAGGTTTTATAAAAGTGACAAAATTTAATGAATCTCAAAAGGTAGGAGCATGTTGCTGGTAGAGGAAGAGGCCTTGAGAAAGATACAGTGACCTAGCTCATCAAGGACAATGGAGAAATTGTCATATATACCCAAGGGAACTCCTATGCAGCAATGAAAATGAATTAACAAATCACATGTCATATGTATATGGGATTGGTTTAATAAGTATTTTTGTTCTTAGTTCACAAGACAGTTTCCTGCTGAACTAATATAGGCTGGCCTAGAATTCATGATCCCTTTACCTCCAATACAATACTAGGATTGAAGGCATATACCATCACCCTCAGCTGTCATACATACTATTCATTAAAGCACAGCACAAAGAATAGCTAATAGCTCATTTCATTTATGATGTGCCAAGTAATGCCATGCAGTTTTAAGATGTGTATTTTGTGTTATAAAGGATGGAATGAGGTTACTTCAGGGGACACCTTAGGTGGAACGGGACACCTTAGGTGGAAGGGGACACCTTAGGTGGAAGGGGACACCTTAGGTGGGAGGGGACACCTTAGGTGGGAGGGGACACCTTAGGTGGGAGGGGACACCTTAGGTGGGAGTTTTGAATACGCATGGAAGTACTTAGGACACTAGAAATTCTTGTGTCTTTTTCAGGTTTTGTTTTTTATTCGATGTCTCCTTTATGATTATTTACTAAGATATATGTTCAGCCGATGAGCATTTGGCATACATATGCATTAGTTTGTTTTCTATTACTGTAACAAAAATGGTTTATAGATAGGTGTATTTCATTCATAGTTTTATGGTCTGTAAGTGGAAGATTGGCTTCTGATGAGGGCCTCATAGCAGGTGGCATCAGAATAGCAAAAGCATGTATTGAAGTGGTCACAGAATAAGATGAAAAAGAGACAGTCAGGGAGTCAGGCTTGCCACATTTTACATCAGTCTGTTCTTGTAGGAATTAACTCGAGTCCCACCAGAACTCCATTAATCTATTTCAGGAGAGATGCCTCCAAACCTAGGTACCTTCCCCTAGCTCCTACCCCTTAAGAGTTACCCTTCTTTCACTAACACCACTCTGGAGACCAAGCTTCATAAATTTTTGGATGACACATTCAATATGTTTCCAAACCATAGATCTCGCTCGTTCTCTCTCTCTCTCTCTCTCTCTCTCTCTCTCTCTCTCTCTCTCTGTGTGTGTGTGCTGTGTGTGTGTGTGTGTGTGTGTGTGTGCGCATGCGTGTAGGTTTGATGAAATAGTTTTCTCAAATAAGAGAAAATTTTGAAATTGAATGAGTAGGATTGATCATGGTCCGTTTACTATACTATAACAAAATCTAGTGCCTGGTGGCTCTGAATAGGATTTGTATTACAGAGAAATCATCTACTGCCACGACCTAACCACTTCCCAGAGGCTTTAGGATTAGAATTTCACATTGGAGATTGGAATGTCAACATATGAATGGGAAGTTTGATAATTTAGGTGTGAAATGTCTCCAATAAGGTCCTGTGTTTGAACATGTGGTTCCCAGCAGTAGCACTGTTTGGGCAGGTTATGGAAACTTAAGCCTCACTTGTAAAAGTTGTTCACTGGGATCAAACCTTGAGCCTTTCCAATCCAGACTCATTTCTTGGTCCCTCTCTCTTCCCTGACTGTGGATGTGGTGCTAACTGGGGCTTACTGCTCTTGCTCCTATGCCTTCCCTGTTTGAAGTCATATTTCTCACCATAGTGAAATGATTCCTTGAAACTATAAGCCAGAATAGACCCTTTTTTCTTAAGTTGCTTTTCTCAGAGTATCTTATCACAGCAACAGAAAAAATAACTAATATTTAAAAAAAAAAAACAAAGTAAGCTCTCAGTCCATTGCACGTATTAAGGGTGTTCTGCAGTGGAGCCTCATCCATTCTAACGGCCTTGAATGTATGGTCCCTACTGCTCACCTTCTTCCTATACCCTCACCCATGTCACTATTTGTTTTTCCTCTGACTCAATTCAGTTTTCACATCCAAACAAAAGCTTCTTCAGAACCAATTCCTTAAAAAAGAAAAATCTCCTAAAATCTATTAAAAAAAATACCTATTTGCGTCAAATGAAAAACACAACTCTTTTCTACTTTGAAATGGATTTTGTTCCTTTCAAATAGATTTATTTATTGAAAAGACCTAACTCAAACCTGCAGATCCAAACATATCTTTTTATATAACATTTTAATTTTCTTTATTGACAATTCTTTCTATATGCATAATACATTCTAGTTATTCTCACTGTCACCCTCTCATATCTTTGTCCATCCCTGTCAACTTCCATTTTCCCTTACGAGTACCCCTTTCACATTCATGTCCTTTTGTTTTTGTCTTATGACCCCCTGTGCTTAAGGAGGGTCATCTGTGTGACCGTGGTTTGGAACTGCCCTTTGGAGCCTGATAGGCCCACCTGTGGGTACACAAGTAAAGACAATAATATCTTGTCCCCCTGAATCTACCAGTATCCAATAGCCAGTAGGGTAGGTTATGGTCCTGTGAGTGCTTCCCTGATCCATTGGCCCATTCTGCCTTCCCAGTAAAAACAGCTGCATCTGCTAGGAGATCATGATTGCAGTGGCCAGAAGATAGCATCCCACAGTCCTTTGCGCTCACGTTCCTCTCCCACCTCCTCTTCCACAGAAGGGGTGGCCCAAGTGTCCGATTTAGAACTAAGAGGTCTATTCACTAATTCTCAGCACACTGAGCAGCCATGGGTAATTGCATTCACTGCCATTCATTACAGAAGGAAGCTTCTCTGATTTTGACTGGGTGTAAGATTTGTGTGCACATATAAATATTTGTAATGCAATCTGGACCCATGTAACTTTAGCTGAACAACTATAGTAAATTGCTACCTGTGGCCTAAGCCTTTCCAATGCATGGGGCTTTGTTGAGTTCATGATATCAGACATGAGTTTTCTCCTGTGAAGCAGGCCTCAAGTCCAATCAGAGAATGGCCAGTTACCACCATATCTGCACCAATGCATATCTTGACTGGCAGGTTATTATTGTTGTTTGTAGGGTTTACAACTAGGAAACACCACTGATTCCTAAGGGTAGCGCCTCTAGATCAGTCCAGTTTGATTTCTCTGTATCTTGCTACAAAAGTATTCACATCAGTCAGTTCTGACGGGATAAGCCAGAGGAATGATAAGAGCCTCCATGGCCTCCCTTACTAAAACCTCGTAAGGAATTTTCTCTTATGTGGCAAGCAACCTGAATATCTTCTTTCTGACTCTAACATTTTTTATTCAATTGGCTTACAATGAAGTAGGTTTCCATATGGCTTTTTCAGACCACTTTCATTTTGATGAACCATTTCTCTGAACTTAAATCTTGATATTTGCAATTGAGGTGTGTGTGTGTGTGTGTGTGTGTGTGTGTGTGTGTGTGTGTGTCTGTAGGTAGGTAGGTAGCCTCTATATTATAGGAATTTCAGTTCTGTTGCTGTGGGTTTCTCTGTTTGAAATGAATAAATCTTGTTATCTATTTAGAGAGATGTTATAAAGGCAGACTCTAGGCAGACATATGCTTTATGACTTTTTTTAGCATAGTAACTACAACTGTATGGCTGATGAACATCCTGTTCCTACTGTCTCTTACAACGAACGGACTACTGGGAGGGTTCTCTGGAGTTGCAATGCATGAGCCTCCAGTGTGGACCAGCTAGAAAAGAGAAAGCCAGATTCAAAATACCTCTGTCTTCTTCCCAAATGAAGATACCTGTGAGTTAGAGTTAGCCCAACCAAAGTGCCTGGTATCTAATTCTTTTAGAGATAAAAAAAAAACAAAAACAAAAACAAAATATTGGCATGTGGTTCAGTGACAAAAATACTTCATATATGTCACTCTCTAACTTACATACAGCTCCTGCCACAGGAAACTTTTCCCCCACGCGACACCTAGCCATGGGACTCCTCCTCATGGAGCCAGTGTCATCTCCCTGACTACCACTTTGAAACTTCATCTAAACCGAGCCCCACACTTCACATTGCATACAGTAGGCTAAAGGAAACCTGTCTGATTACAGTAACAAACCACAGGTTCATCTTACAATCACGCTGTGGGCACAAGACAGTCACCTGGCTCTTTGCTGCAGTAGTATCAGATCACTGATAACACACTCGTTTAGGAGGGTTGGGGAGTGAAGTATTTCTGGTTGACTGGTGAAACTCTTCTGTCTTACAAGGCAGTAAAGAGTATAAAAGGTCAGCATTGTTTCTCTATAACAAACCAACAAGCTCGGCAGTGGTTCTGTGATAGCCCCTTCTCCTCCTGTTTCTACGCCAAGCACACCATTCCTGTGCATGTACCCATACAGGAAAGCGTTCATTCATACCTCCAAAAGGGGGAAATCACATTCACATCTATAAAATTGGTCTTTAATCAAGCAAAGAAATAGATGAAGTGAAAGAAAATTTGAGAAAAGGTGATGTAAAAAGCAAGCTGAGACTGAAATTTCATAAAATCCATTTCGATTCCTGTCAGTTGCTTGCTTCATTACCTTGAGCTTTCTTTCAGTCCGTCTTTTAAATCTTTAGTGCTATCGACTCAGTTCCTTTTTTTTTTGATTTCTTGGAAACACCAGAAAATACTAACGGAAGAAATCATAATGTCATCTGAAGGTATCCAAGTACCTGTTAGCCACAGCCCTTTAGCATCCTTAATTCGGCCCTGTGTTAATAGCATGCATCCCATGCTTGACATCATGCCTTTGAGGTTTCTGCCAGTCAATAAACAGATGCCTCACCTGTATTCTAGACAAAAAGACTCTATGTTTTTTGACTAAGCAATTCTTGAATTTATGATGGTGCAAAAAAATTTGCACATTTAATAGGAAGAATTTTGATCTTTCTGGGCTAGCAATATACACTTCATACTTCTCATTATGGCAGGCATGAGCAGTCTATCTCAGATCTCAGATTTCCATGCAATAGTGAGGGCAAGTACCTGAAATCCATAATGCAGTGTTGCCAAGCTTGGTTAGGCCTCAGGTGAAACAGAAAATGCAGTTTTTATGTACGTTGAGTTAATCAGGATTGTAACCCTACCGGCAGTTGATGATCATCTGTATACTCTGGTTTGCTCTTACAGCGAGAAAAGAGCATAGACCATAACTAAAACTCACTTGTCCATGTGTATTCTAGTAAATTATACTGAGTTTACAAAAGTAGGCAGCAAGCCAGATCTGCTGGTAGGCCATAGCTTATTAACAAATATAGTGGCAAAAATCCGAATATTAAGCTAGTGCTAAATTATTGTAACTTGATCTCAAGTGAGCCTCATCAATTTCATATTTACTTGTAAAGTTTGTGGTAACAGTGCTGCTTTTGCCTCCTGTACAGTTCACTAAGTAAATGTTTATTCACCCTGAGAGTCTTCATGAACACATCCTTTTACCAAGTATTATTAGTAGTAGTACTATTCTCTGGAGAGTAGAGAATTAGGATTCACTTCTGACTCCTCACAATCATGCCAGAGTATCTTGGAACGTATGGGTTGGGAGCAGGGCCCCCACACGCCCTGAGAGAGCCCCACACTGGATGTTAGGCTACACCTGGGAATATCTGTATGAATGTGCTTCTAGTTGGAAGCCTTAGTGGTATGTTGCCTATTACAGCAGAGCATCATGGCCCCTTCTGCCAGAGAGTATGCTTGCTTTCTTCAGGAAGAACCCAGAGGAGACGCCAGGACTGTAATATTCCTAACATCAACCGCGGTAGTTGGTTGGATGGTGAGCACTTAACTGTTCTCTTCAGTCTAAGCCTTCCCAAGCGTTTAAACTTGCCAACGATATGGCACACTCAGTTTTGTACTGACATCTAAACCATGGAGCTTATGTGCTTACCCGCACCTGAAAAGTGGCCGTGCCTGCCACGTAGTGGAGGCCTTCTGATTGCCCCATCGCTGTCCCTAAAGCATACTTGTTGATTTGTTGACCCCTTACACATCTTCAGTCCTTCCCACCTGCCTGCAATACCCATTATTCTGGTCCTCAACTGTCAGGCCCTCCCCTTAAGCACAGCTCAGCTCTCCTCTGATCTGAAGTATGCTTGTTCTTATTCTAATAATACCAGCCCCTGAAATGTCTTTTAAGGAATGACAGTTTGCTCATTTTACTTTTGTCTTATCTTGGCACTCTTAGCTTCCCAGTGAGATTGTAAAATTTTCTGAAATCTGAGACTTTTCCTAATCCAAATCTGCTTCCATCTCACAGATTTCCTAAGGATAGGTCACTCGTACACGTTGGTAAGCAAAAGTGTGTTTAGACAAAAGCAAATATGCTGTTCGTATCAGAAAGCCTCTCTGAACCCGAGAATGGTGATGCAAGCCAGCAGTGTTTGGTGCTTCACATTATAATGGAGGTCTACTATGCCATAACTTCATAATGTGAATGTATTTCATATTCATTCATGTCAGTTTTCTAGGAAAGAATGAGGGGACCTGATATCAGCCCTGATGTTTGCTGTTGGCCAATATCCATGGTATAACTTCTCCCACATGGGCAGTTTCCTGCTGCTGACATGATACGCTGTCTTCAGAACTCATAGCAGCACTGCATTGTATGGGCCTTCCCTCATCTAGGTACGATAGGCATTAATGACCCTCAGTCATATACAGTGGAAAAATACAAAACAACTAACGGGGAAGTAGCAGCTTTTGAGTATTACTGCAACTTTTATTAAATGTGTTTAATTGTACACTTACATTATATAATTTTTAATGATGAATGCTTTTGCTAACTGACTCACTCTAGTCTTAAAATCTAACATTGCACCCTTAGGAACGGATAAGACACATCCCCAATGCATCACTTTTTATTGTTAAATGTATTATAATGGGTTCTTTGTCTGCCTTCTTGCACACATTATGTGCATCCTGAAGGTATAGAACTATCTCTGTTCACCCTGGGTTGCATCTCTGATGCCAGACACAGATATTTAAGTATTTATTGCATGAATAAATCAGCCCAATTTTTTTTCCATTCTTACCAAATTAATACAACCTATAAACAAAGGAAAATGGTTCATTTCTCTAAAAATCCCACCTTACTTTTTTTCCTTTTGGCTGCCTTTAACTATATACTGTGACTTTTAGTCCTGAAGCACTTCAGTGCATTAAATATTAATGTTTTCAATATCTTGCAACTAAGTATATGTGAGTTATTCATGGGTATGGTGTTCAGAGGAATAACTCTTAATATAAATATATTCAGGAGCTATTTTTCAGCATAATGTCAATTTTTTGAGCTGCTTCTGTTCTTTTAGCCCAACAAAACATTGCCAGTCCCTGTGATATATAGATTATTTGTTTTGATGAAATTGCAGAAAATGTAAACCCTTTTATGGATACTGTATTCTTCCATGCCTTCAGCCTCAAGCTTTGGGACTGACAAGAATGCAGAAATAGAATTCTTAGCATATTTTGCACTTGAGGGCATTCTAAGGGAAAGAGAATACTATTCTCACAGTATAGGCTAACCTTTCACAGAACGTGTTCTGTGAGCTCCCGTCCTGAAGGTTGTTAATAGGCACTGTGTGAAAACTGGTTCCAAGGTCAAAATAAGTTTGGGAAGACATTATTTCTATATTAAGTGAGCTCTTTCCAGTAGCACATAACAGGAGGAGATACAATAAATACTATTTCCACAATGAAATATTTTTCTGTAAGAGACTGTAGACCAAATATTCCAAGGAGTTCTGTAGGAAGTAGTACATGCATTATGAGCTGACTTTCAAATTATAGAGGGCTTGGAACTGAGAGCACAGAGCTTCCCTCGTTACATTCCCTGCACTGTACCCATGTCAAAGCCCATCTCACGTGGCTTCCGGTAGCTTTTTCAGGGAACTTGCCTTCTCTCCTTCAAACAGTAAACATGTAAAAACCAGAACTCTCAGCAGTCACTGGCCACTCCTGTTTCTCCATCGGAAATGTCTGCAAAGCAAGTTGGCTTTTTTTCAGTCATATTACTATTATTTTATGTTATTCTTTTCTTCTTTGGGCCAGGTGTAACTAGTTCTATCATTCCTCCAAAGAAATTCCTAGAATCCTTACGATACTAACGTTTTCTTCTGGATAGTGTCCAGTGTCTCTCTCAAATGAGACATCTAGACTTGGGCTGTGGGATGATCTTCCCATGCACAGATGTTGAACCTTTTACTCTGTTCCACTGTTTCTGTTTGGTTCATGCTTCTAGATGTGGAAAATACAGCAAACTGTAAGATAGACTTTGAGGGCAGGTTGGGAATAGGTGACGTATATGGGAGCAGTACTGAGAGAAGACCTCTCAGGAGGTCCCATTCTAAGGTTTCCCAAAGCAAGGTGTAGAGGGTAAGTGCATTCCGCAGAGGAAGAGGCCAAGGGCAGGCTCAGTGATGGAACTCTCTAAAGTAAGAGGAAGGGAAAGTGACAAGGTGTCATAGAAGAAGCCACTGAGGGCTGCGGGCTTGTGTAAGGCAACTGTGGCCCAGCTAACTATGGTGTTTAAATATTGTAGACGCTATTGGAAGATTAAGCACAAGACTAACATAAGTTTTCAAAAATTCATTCTACTAATTAGACTTTCACATGAGTCATCTAGCTCAAATTATTTGGTTATTACAATAGTTTTTTACAAAAACTAGGTAAAATTTCTAAATCTTATTGATATTTGTCATAGTTTTACTCTTATTTTTCTGATAATAATGATTTGAAAAATTCAGTACTTTTGGTTCCAAGTGAAGAACATCTGTTTCTCTTAATTTCATAATTTTGGTCTTATGCATATGAGGATAATATTTAATCCTGACTTTGTCACTTATTGTTGTTGAATTGATTAAGTTTATGTCTTTATTCAATATTATCGATAAAATTTCAGTACCTGTCATTTCTATGGACTTTAGTTCTTAGGAATATCTTTTAAGTTTAAAAGAATCCATTGAATGTTTTGCCTCCTTGACATCATGGATTGTTACCCATCATTTTTTTTTTCAAAATAATTAAAGACATTAGACTATTCAGTCTATTAATCCTGAAAATTAATATATCACCTATGATATCATGACATATGTTTTTAGATGAAATTTTCTTACTTAAATTTTCATAATGCAGGAAACTAAAATATAATTAGTAAATTCTAGAATGTGCTCTTCCCCCAAAGGAAAACTCTGCACTGTTCTCCCTTCCTTGTATCTTTGTGAGAGAAATTGGACTACAAAGAAAAAATAAAGAACTTAGAAAGTATCTTTTCTCAGACAGCATCTTCTGCCTTTTTGGATACAGGTCTGTCTCAGTTCATTCATAGTGAGTTCATTGAGGGTTCTGCCAGTGGCCGATACCAAAGATGTGTTAAACAATAAGCAACAGACAGTCTCTCCTCTTAAGTATCCTTGAAGGTTTGGTGGAAGTGAGATGGGTTTAGTTGCTAGGAGCTACATAAAGTCAGTTACATATCACTTCGCCCCTAATGTTCAACCTCTGTTCTAGCCCACAGTGGGAAAGTAAGAGTTGATGTTTGATTGGCCATGGCTTAGGCAGTCCAGGCCAGTTGGCCTTCTGTAAAACAACCTCATTCATTAGCTCACACTGAGAGTAACTGGGTGCTTCCTCACTGGCTGGAACACCTGCTTCATTTAGCTGGCTGGGTTGGGCTGTCACCTGCCTTTCTCTCCCATCTTCTCACTTTCAAGATTTCATCCCTTGTTTTGCCTTTAACCACCATTTTGTACAGGAAGAAAATCTTACTTCACCCTAATATCTAAGTTTCTCGAGACTGAGTTTAGGTATACCTGACCTCTGCCCCCAGCCCCTCATGTGTGCCAGTCTCCAGGCATTATCAAACTCTTACCCCTGGTTTGTGTATCTGTACCTCCAGTGGCACATGGTCTTGTTTTACAGGCAGTTGCCACTTCTTCTGGCCAGGTTAAACATAAGAAGCACAGCTAGTGAGTGTGAGCTGAACAGCATGTTCCACACACACACCCTTCTGCTGTAATGTCTCATGAGCAGGCATCTAGCAGTTCACAGAGTTTGGTGGGTTCAAGATGTTGTCTTTATTTCCATTTGTCTTCCCAGAAGCAGTTCATTTTACTTTTAAGGGAATGGGATACATAGAGGAAATAGCCTTAACCAAGAACTGGGGGCAACTACCTCATCAGAAAATAAGTGCCAAAGCTTCCATCCTAATTGGCTCCAAGAAATGTCCTCATATGAACCTTCACTAAGCACCCAGCTTCCTGTTTCACAGGATGAAGCCATGGTAACACTGTGAAGGCAGACTCTGGGTACTCATGGCTGGACAGTGCTGTCCAAAGGAGAGCGTTGTGTCCACTGCTCACATTCCTACCCCTTCCAGTTTCTCTTTAGACCCCTAGGTATTTGTCTTACATTCTCTTCAACTACACAAAATTGTTAAAAGGCATATACACAAAGGGGCGGGGCGGGGGCTAATCCTGTATTTCACATGCTCTGAAGCTAAACGGAGTGTGAGAGGAAAGTTTACATCACATCTGACATTCTTACTGATCATTGCTGATAAAAAAAATGACAGAAAGAAAGGTAATCGGAGCCTCGGGAATTCAATTCCCTCCTTTAATCCACTCAGCAGATATTTTATTTTTAAAGCACAAGTGCAGCCATCAGCAAAATTGAGAGGCTGTATGGGACCCTGAGGCACTTTAAACTTTGGAGCTCTCTAAACTCCCACCCCATCCCTACCTTCAAATGGTCCCTCACAGCCATTTCTTCTGCTTAGGTGTACCCCCCCCCTCACTATTTCTTTCCTTTACTCCCTAGAAACCAATTAAAAGAAGAAGAAGAAGAATTTGCCTTTTGGCATTAATTAAAAAAAGAAGCCTTCCTGATCTAGACCCTCGGCTAGAGATTTGTGCAGTACATTACCCTGCTGCTTAGGCTTCTCTGACCCATACCATGTCTTCCTCTTCCGAGGAAGTAGTAGTACTGGGCTGCCTGATTTTCAGATAATTCAGGCTTCCTCTGTCCCTAATGCATTGCCAGATAGTTCCTACCAGCAGAGAAGAGTGGGCAGTTTCTGGTGCATGGCCTGCTCTATCCTAGGCATTTGATACAGAACATTGTCCGCCTGACAGTGCTCTGTCAAGCCTCCTGATCGACCAGCCTTCCTTGAATAGTCCAGCAGTTTCAACCAGAAAATGAACTTAGTTCCACTTGCAAATTTCTGCTGTTCTGCACTGTAACAGATACCCTAGACAGTTTCTTCTAATAGGATGTGAAAGTAAAATCTGCAGCCATGGCCGCACGTGTTCCACCTACAGGTCAGGTGAGGTTGATGCTTCACCTCGATTCTCAAGCATGTTGTACAGCTCCATCTGGAGATGTGTGACTGTCATCTGAGGAATCATACTGCACTCGCTCATCTTCTGCCCCTACATGCCCGAGCTTTGGGTACAAGTGGTGTTAACATGTAAGTGGATGACACACAAGTCTGAAAGCATAGTGTGCACCCTTTTCTCTGGGATGGGGTGGGGGTCAAAGCACTGTTGATAAGGAAGTGGGCAATTACGTCATCCCCTGTGTTCCATCTGCTGCTCAAAGTACTTAGCTCTGCTTTGAATTCAAAAAAGGAAAAGATTATGACAAAACTGTAAAAATTGTTCACAGTTATTATGTCTACCTATGTAGACTGAAGTGGAGAAAGTGTTTGTTGGTTTAAGTCTGGTTCCTGATAGCAAGCTACTGGCGCTGTCACTTTTAACCATATAAGCAGGTCTCTTCCTTCAGCGCTGAGCCTGAGCTTGCTTACCTGCAGTCTGAGATCCTTATCTCAAGAACTGTGAGAAAGATTTAGTAAGGTAAAATCCTACCTGAATATTAACGTTAAGAAACTAGCTCAGGCAGTTAAAGAAGCATGGGCTTTTAAATTAGATGTGGGACCAGTTTCTTAGAACTGCCCCTGTGTATGTGACCTTTCAACTCCCTTGAACCTTAATTTCCATATCTGTAAGATGGAAAAATAACACATTGACCCTTAAAGCACCAGCATGGGGATTAGTGTGTATATGAAAGGTGAAAGATATGTGTATACATATATATTTATATTTTACATATATCTGTGTATAAGTTGGTATATTTTCATATATATTTAAGCTATTGGTACAATTACAAAAAGTGTATGCATGATGCCTTTTTAGCAAGTTACAAGAAAGCATTACACTGGTAGAACACAGGTGTATTTACTGACAGTGTAATATCACCTCTTTTGTAATTGAATTGTTACTTCACAGTTACTCTGAATTCTGTGACTGTAGGGAGACTGTTTCTCACCTTGTAAGCAGCTTCTAGTGACATACTGCATGCATATAGGCCTCAGGAAGTCTGTGGAATGAATGCATGCCTTTTTTCATCTGTCAATATTTTTTCCCCTCTGTAAACTTCATGGATATCATTTACATTTTTAAAAATGACTACAAATTAGAAGACAATGGTCAATTCAGGAAATCCCCGAAACTTCTTCCATTCTGCATCTTTGGTGTTTTTTTTTTTTTTTTTTGATGGCTTTTGATTCAAATGACCTTATAGATTCTCATTTAAAGGCAGAAATACTGCACAGGAATTAATGCCATCTGCTGATTGTGTTATTATACCAGGGATTAATACCATCTGCTGATTGTGTTATTATACTAGCACTAAGCAGACAAATGGCTCTGAGGAGGACACCTGAGTGCCTTTTACAGTCAAACACATTTGGAGCTCCTTGAGGGTGTGGGGAGGTCCTGGGATATGTTGGTTCTTGGGCAGCGCTCGATACCTAGATCAATCAGTCTCCTCATACTTTCACCCTCTCAATCCAAACTCATATATTAAGTCATCACCAAATTAGTCAAAATCACACCAAGTCTTAGACACCTTTTATGCTTCATCTATTTTGAGCATGAAGTAACATCTTCTAGCTTGTTCTCCAATCCTAGGATTCATTTCAACCATGAAACCCTTCTACTCCAGGAGATCTTTGTTGCCATCTCTGACAGCCTCTGGGTACTTGATTCTCCTCTGTCCATATTTTACAGAACTCCACCCTGGGGTGCCTTTTTCCCCACTTAAGATTCCTTTCATAACTGAGTTAAATTACAAGCCATTACTTGTGAGTTGTGTTTTTTTTTTTCCATGTAACTGCGAAAGGCAAATGGCACCACAGCTCCTGCTACACTTGAAGCACATGTCCCAGAGGTCATGTGCCAAAGCATCTTTCTTCAGCTCCACCTCACTGCTGATGAGCCTTTGTTTTACATGAGGCTGTGTTACCAGGAGCTTTGCTCCCTCTTTTCCTACCATCTCACCCAGAGAGCTTTTCTCAATATGACAGCCAAATAAAGATGAATTATCTCCTTGCAAAATTAATTTCTGCTTCTCAGCAGGGAGCCACTGGCCCCACTGGGCTTGGAAGTGCTGCTGTCTGGTTAATGGATGAGCATCTCTTGGATGCTGGTACCCACACTAGAACTGCTGCAGTGCCTGACTTTCCATTTGTTTTAATTTCCTACTTGCAGCTGGTGTTGGGAGACCTAAATGGGTTTATTCACAGGATAGTGGCTTGGAGTCATTAGCACAGGAATGAAGGCAAGGGCTGGTGAGCTCCTTTCAGGCCATCCTCCATCAGTTGGGAAAGTTTAAGTAGTTGGTTGGCTTTTTAAGAAAGTGAAATCACAAGCTCATAGAACAAATGACCTAATGGAGGAAACTCATCTCTGGCTTTCAGGAATTGGAAAATAATGACATTCTTTTATGTCTTTAATGTACAAGATTGTGACAAAATAAGATGCTGGATAAAAATTACTCTGGGCTTTTTAAGCACAATTAGTGATCAATATCAGGAAGCTATAAAATGCAGAACTATACAGCAAATAGTCGTTTAATGTTCTAGCAGAAAGCCAGAATGCAAACTAGAAAAATCCTTATGATGAATCTGGAATTTCTCTGTTAGATTATGATATTGCCATTTGCCGTTTGGAAAGGTCAAAACCTGGCAATCGTTCCCATACTCAGCTATACAGTGCTGATGTGGGTGGGAGCGGGTAAAGTTGTGAAGCAACAGAACACTGTTGCTGTGTTTTGTCTTCTAAAACATTGAAGGTTTATAGGAGAAGAAGACCACGTGTCCTTGAGAGGATCCCAACTCTAAGCTGTAGACTGTGTGTCTGAAATAAGGCCCAGAGTTGCTATGCTGGTGGAACATCCGGCTACATAGACTGGTTAATGTTGGACAGCTTGCTTTCTCGTGCTAAGCTTCATTTACACAGCATTTCTACACTCTATACCATCACGCCAACAGAGTAGAGAGAGCTCCAGACTACAAGTTCCAAGAAAGGGAAAGAGCTAGGATTCCCCAGTCCTACAAGGTGCCATTTCACAATGGGAGACTGACTCTGGTGACTCTGTGACAAGTCCATTTTGCAGTTTGTGAGAGGAAAGAAGGAAGTGTGCTGTATTTGGGCAGATATGGTAGGCATATATTTCAACACCCACTGTTTTGGCTTTCATACCAAGGGACATAACATCAAAGAGGTGCTGATGAACTGATGAAGATTAACTAGGTGGGAAGTCAGTGAGGAGAGCCAAGGCATGGAAGTACTAAGTAGATGTGGCTGCTTTTCTCCTGATTTCCAGTTTTCTGACAAAAAAGAATTTATTATTTAATTTAGAACCATAAAATGGCAATGCCCTATGCAAAACACTTTATTTGTTCTTGTTTTTGTGCTAGAGTCTCGTGCTGAAGCTTGGACCAGCTTTGAACTTGCTTTGTGATCCAAGCTAACCTCATGCTTGCAGTCTTTCATCCTCAGCTTCTCAACTGCCAACATCATAGATTTTACACTACTGTGTCCTGACAATATATGAAACTTTTAAAGTCAGGATACAGCAGTTCATGATCTAGCTCGACACATTGACTTGCAGGTTACTAATATGTATGAGGGGGCCCTTAGTAACTCAGACAAATTTTAGTTTCCTCTCTTCACATAGATTCTCAGCATCCCTGGTTTAAGATCCCTCACCTCTCAGTCCTGAGAATCCCCTTCCACCGATTCCACAAGCACCAGTATTTCTCCATCAACTGCCACCAGCCAAACTAGCAGTTCTCAAGTATGGGTTCACAAAAGCTGCCCCATGAACCTTGTTTTAAAATGGAAGCTTCTAGAATGGAGATTCTGATCTTCAGCTGTGGTGTGGTGATCCAAAGCCCACAGTCTTAACAAGTACCTACCAACTTAAAGGGCAGGTGCCATTCTTGTCAAGGGAAAGAAAGGCAAAGGGGCACAACTCGGGGTGCCAGGGATTCTTCTTCAGTTCTGTCTTATAACAAGTTCATTGTAATCATTTTCATGATTACAATCCATAAGACAAGGTATTTGGTCACAGTTGGTTATGCATAAAGCTTTGTAAATGTCCTGTAAACACAAAGCCTGTACAGCACTGGGCTGTGTGGTTCAGGCTTTTACTTCTATCTTAAAAAAAAAAAACAAACAAACCAGTTCATTAAGAGGGGCTTTATTCCCAGGGCACTTCATTTCTTGCATTGATTGATTGACTAACAGAAGTACTAATTGCAAGGAAAGGATGCCCTTTAGTTAAGTTCACGCGTTGCTTCCAGCTGTGAAAATCATGCATGGCTTGTTTCTAAGGTTTTTAAGGATATGTCCAAGAAGTCAAGGTTGCCCTTTAAATTTATGTAAATATGCATGTGAATTCAATGTGTCTGTGTGTGTGTGTGTGTGTGTGTGTGTGTGTGTGCATACACATATGTGTCTTTCTGTGGTGTTGGAGATTAAGCCTATTGCCTCACACAAGCCAGGCAGGTGCTTTAACTCTGGGAAACATCCCCAAGTCCTATACACTTTTCCTCTTTAAAAACTGAAGCAGGCATTGGAGAAAGCTTTTAGACATATTCTGCATCTTATTAACATGTGGTGATGCAGAACTTTTAGCAGGACAAAGATACATGAGTACAAGCACTTGAAATTTAACATTTAAAGCAACAGTTACTAGGCTGAAAGCCTCCCAGGAGCATCAGTGATCTATCTATGAGTCTGAATAATTTGGCAACACAGATAGTTGTTTTGTAGTTGTATGTTCATTTCATTTAAACATTTTGCCAAAAAAAATTAAGGCTAGAGGATCCCATTTAAACTGAAATAGCTTTGCTATTTGGATTAACTCACAGCTTAGCCACACTATGCTAGTGGCTGTCAGTTGAAGCAATCCACAATTTACCATAATATATTGACCAAACAGTTATATAAGCAACCAAATTTCAAAAAAAGGTAATAGGAAGCACTTAAGCTATTTTTTTCTCCTTAGATCTAGTGAGAGTAATATCAGTAGTAGTAATAATACATGCAATTTTCCCATGTTGACTCTGGCTGTGTTCTTTCCATGCTGTGGACTTTCTCTCATTCCATCATCAGGTACTACTTAGATGATTGCTGGCCATGTCTCTGATGTCATTTCTAGTGACAGTGTGGCTGTGATGAGCTAGTACAAAGAAGTAGCCCAAGTAGTTTTCTGTTCAGAAATTTGATTAGATTGGGCCATGTGTAAATTGATGATATCAATGAATATTCATTAGGATGGCATTTTTCAACTTCTGTCTTTGTGTACTTTGTCCATTATCCCCCATAAGATAGGGTGATTCTGTTTTACATAGAAAGAAACTATATGATTTATATAAATATCATACCTAATAAGTGGTAGATCAGAATCTAGTATCCTTCTCTTCTCTGATTCTGTGATGTTTTTACTCTTCTATACTCCCTCTCCGGGACCAGAAAGGCTTCAAGGCTTCTCATTAATTTATGACACTTGGTAGGAATCATAACATCATTTTTAAGCCCCAAACTTTTCCAATAAGCATTAGTTTTCAGTAATTTCCCAAATTTCAATCTATTGCATATTGGTAAATAGTACATTGCCAAACCATTCCCTTTTCTTTTTAAGATATAATACACTTAAGTTAGGAAACAGAGAAAACCATGTCATGACTAGCTATAATTGTGGAATAAGAGATAGATCTCCTCAGCAAATTATGTGTACCAGATATAGGACATATATTTTCATGGTCATTCTGGATCTAGATGACTTGACTTCCATCTTATAAGGTTAAAACCCAGGAATTAGGCCAGATGATCAGGTCCCTGAGAGCAGGGGTCCCAAGGTCAGAAATCTAAGGCCTGGGCAGCATGTTCACATGGCCTTGAATACTCGATGGCCTTGAACAATGGAGTAGGAAGTCATCTCCAGTGCATGAAGTTCATCCCTGGCTTCATTTTCTTTTCTTTTCTTTTTTCTTTTCTTTTGGATGTACAGATCAATTATTCTTCTGTCCCCTCCCTATTCTGTGTCCTAGAGAGGTGTGTCCTTAATGGAGGCAGCTATTGCATTTGAAGAAATATCAGAAGCTCTTTTCTTCCTATTTCTGTGAAGATTTCCAATAGCTGGTTGCTAACTCCATGCTGGACACTGTGATAGATGCATTGCTACATACTGAAGTGAACAACATGAAGCTTTGCTTCTAGGAAACTTAAACTTGAACACAGGTATATGAACAGTGCATCTGTACCATGAATCCTTCTTCATCATGCTGTTTGCTGCACATGAGACTTCTTATTGGAGAAAATAATTCTGCTTTCAAACATTACAATTAATAAGACCCTAATTAACTAAGAAATTAAGTACAAAAAGTAGATTGGTGTGTGTGTGTGTGTGTGTGTGTGTGTGTGTGTACATATGTAATTTTATCAAATAGAAGCTTTTAAGTTGCATAAATTTTTGGTTCCCAAGCCAAAACCCTTGTACTTTACCACAGATCCTTAGTCAGATCTCTTTATTCTAAAAAATTTTTGCTTACCGATTTTCAGGTTCACTTTTTCCCCATGAATGCTAATCACGTGTTCTGTCACTGAGATAATACCCAGCCCTGGCTTCACGTTATTTTAAGAAGCAGTATATTTGTAATTTAGGGACTAAAAGCACTAAGAATCTACTGGTTTTATTATTCAGAGACATAAGATGTAATAGTTGTATAAACTCATGACAGTACTTGCATAACAATTTGCAGTCATTGAAATGGGTGCAAACTCCTCTTTCTGCCAAAGCCACCCCTACTTTGTCACTGAATGGTGGCGGACTGTTATATGTATAAAGTATTTGTTGTGCTTTTGGACTGGCTGTTCCAAATGAACAAAACCTAGAGGAGCAGATGGGATGAGAGATGAAGGGCAGGTGAATTAGGATTATGACCAGGACTGTGCCATTGTATACAGCTGTGGGAAGTGGCAGAAGACAGAGATGATTCTAGTGGGGAAGTCATGCTGGTGAGATGGCTGTCTTGTTACTAGGGAGGGGTGCTCAGACATGCAAGCTGCACAGTGGCAGCTGGTTCATCTAGACATGGCGCGTCCTTCCTCCACTGACCCTCAGCCCTGCCAGTACCCTCCTATTAATTTTTTATCACTTTTACCATCCCAAAACATAACTCATTTTTATTCATCTGTAAATCTGAGAGCTTGTGTTCTCTGAGGATTTGAAGGCTCTCCCCTCCCTTACTCTTTATGGAAGAGTAATTTACAAATAAAAAGCTATATACAGATTGTATATAGTTAAGGGGTGCACCCTGATGATTTGTACACTTGAAGAAATATTACCACAGTCAAGCTAATTGGTAAACCCAGCACCTCAGTCCTTACATTTGAATCTTAGCTTTTGAGCTTCACAATACTCGCACAGTGTCTAATGAAGAAAGAAATGCACAGACTCTCTACCAAAGCAGATTCTGTCCATCATAGTTTTCATTTGCAAGTCCCTTTGGTTGATTTGCAAACATCTGGATCTGGTTATCTGGCAGTTTCTTCAGTGGGCCAGCCAAATTCGAGCACAGCCTTTGTCTTCAATGTTGTGTAGTATTTTGAGATACCATACCATTTGGTATACAGTTGCCCCCAGGCAATCACACAGCTCCTCATAGCTGATACACAGCACTATGAAGGCACCATGGAATATTCCTCTTGTGGGTCCGTGCATGCCCAGGCTCCAGGGGTCCATTCTGAGTGACTATGCCAGTGGGTCTGGGATCCAGACCACCTGGGTCCACGTTCTTGCCACTTTCCGGCTGTGTAACCAAGGGCACATTAGCTAACCTTTCTTTACCCCAGCGTTCTGTTTTATACTGTTAAGTAGCAGGGCCTTCTTAATGTAGGAACTCCAATCATGATTTTCCTTGTCATTCCTGAAAGGACAGTTAGCGCTCAGTGCACGTTCAGGAGGATTTCTATTCCTGTCCTTCCAACCTCTTCAAAGCTTACTGCACTCTCCTCCCTTATGCAGACGGCAGCCCCAGCTCCACACCCTCTCCCAGAGACCCAAGTTCTGCACCAAAGGAAGGAAGCTGTTCCTCCTTTCCTGGAGAGCCAGGGACTTTGTTAGTTTTCTCAGGGGTGAGGAAGGAGATGCTGTGCGTCTCTTCCATATGGCATCATGGAGCAGTTAAGACAGAGTTCCTTGTCAGGATATTATCATGCCACATTTACAGAAATGCATAGATAGTGTGACCTGTGTGATAGCAGTGGGGAAATCTCCGAGATTTCCTAAGACGAGTTCTTGGTGCCTCACAGATGAGTGTGTATATAAAGTGAGAACAAATGGGTTTAGTACAGTTGCTGCGCAAATGCGTGATTGATCTCATTAAAGGGAAATTGTACTTTGTGTCCTACAGAGAGTGTGTGTGTGTGTGTGTGTGTGTGTGTTATCTACTACTATATGTTTCTAAGAGATGTTTATAACATTGTACTTACTGCTTTTTCTTTTAAATTTGTATGTATTTGAGGGTGTTTTATTTTGTTTTTCATAAGTAACCAAATAGCCCAAGGACATTGGAGAAGTAATGCTTCTGTATAGTGCTTGGTTAAAGAAGATGCTTTCTGTGCTTCAGAGTAAGAATAGGATTTCCTTAGCTTTTCCTTATCCTCCTGATTGTACTTTGTAAGTTGGGGCTAAGGTCATAGACCTGTGAAGATCTGATCCAATATGCATATTGTAGTGGTTGGAATATACTTGGCACAGGGAGTGGCACTGTTAGGTGTGGCCTTGTTGGAGGAAGTGAGTCACTGTGATGGTAGGCTTTGAGACCCTCCTCCTAGCTGCCTGGAAGGCAGAAGACTTCTAGTTGCCTTCAGAAGAAGATGTAGAACTTTCAGCTTCTCCCATGCCATGCCTGCCTGGATGCTGCCAAGCTGCTGCCTTGATGATAATGGACTGAACCTCTGAACTTGTAAAACAGCCCCAATCAAATGTTGTCTTTTGTAAGAGTTGCCTTACAAAGGTCTCTTCACAGCAGTGAAAGCCCTAACCAAGACACATGTGTTTGGTCTCTCCTTTATAGCTGACTCCACAAAGGTGTTCTCCCCTGTTTTCTGGAGATAGAAGGCCTGGGTACCAGCATCCAGGAAAACAGTGTGAAGAGGATGGAGGAAGGCTTACAGGATTTCATTTTCTTAAGACTGTTAGGGACGTGCCTGCTCATCTGCTTTCCAGCTTCTAAAATCCAATAGCCTTTGTTTTCTCATTCCAATTCTTACCTGTTTGTATCTTGGAAAACAGATAATTTTTTAATGTCATTTCAATGGTGTTTGGGAAGAAATTTGATATGTGTATTCAGACTCCTTCTTTATCTGGCAGCAATTAATCCCTTTTGTTTACATCTCTTTCTGTGCCCTGACTCAGAAGACCCTATACTCACTACCCCAGCTGTTGCTAAAGAGGAACCTCTAAGACTTGCCCCATTTTCCTTCCTGCTCATACTTGGGAAATTCAGCCTTTGTAAGGTGTTCCCTAACAACTTACTAAGGAATGCCAACTTGCCTGCAGTACTAGTCTAAAGCATGCCAACCTCAATGAATTGTGTATATAATTACATTTTTCCTATCACCTTCTCGTTGACTAAAACTAGATTGTCACATCTTTTCAGGTCAAGGTTTTGCCTGACTTTTGGTAATTTCAGATACAGTGTGTAGAAAGAGCAAGGTTTGTATAGGAGACCCCAAGGAGCGCTGCAGACTCCCCTGCTGGCCAGCTACATTCCTTTGAACACTGAGTTTAGCCATTCAGAAGCTCCCTGATGTCATCATTAAGTTGAAGTATGTAAGGATCAAATGACCAGGAGTATATGGCCCTGCTCTACCTAACCATATACTGTACCTCCTGGTATAGAAGAGTTATAAGAGGAATAAAAGTTAGGCTCCAGGTGGGTGTAGTGGTGTAGGAAAATAACCCTTGTATTTGGGGGACTGTGGCAGAAGGATCACAGTTACAGGCCAACCTGGGCTTCAGGGCAAGACCCCATCCAAAACGTTAGAAAGAAAGAAAGTGCTTAAGTGAGCAGGTAAGGAACATGGCTCATATACCACCTGCCTAACATAATTAAGGCCCTAGGTTCAATGCCACAAAAAGAAAGATGTTAAAAGCTAGTCTTATATGGAAAGATGGCCCTGTTGATAAGCTGCTTCTCCTTGCAAGCAAGAGGACCTGAATTTGGATCTCTGAAACCCACATAAAAGAAATCCAGATATGGTAACACACACCTACAATCTCAATGCTGGGGAGGTAGAGATAGAAAGATCCCAGGAGCTTGCCAGTCAGCCAGACTAGCCTAACCAGCAGGCTCCAGGTTCGGTGAGAAAACCTGTCTTTAAAAAACAAAACAGGAAAACAAAATCAAAACAACAACATGGAGTGCAACTGAGGAAGATTAAACATTTTTGAACCCTGGCCTTCACATGCGTGTACACACACATACACTTTCACACACACACACATGCCCCTCTTGTTCCTCTATTATTCCATCTCCTCAACACAATGCTTCCCTGGTAATAGATGCTTAAGAAGTACTAATGTTTCTTCTTGAAAAAGAGTTTAGTAGAGGTTATTCTTTGGACCCGTGTTATAGCATATCAAATATGGCAGCAAGGTAGACGCCCTTCTCTAAGGTATACTGCTATAGCGAGTGGATAATGCCCACTCTCCAGTGTGGGGGCATCAGAGGAAAGAAGCTCTGCACTCAATGAAACTGAAAGGGCCCCTGTCTCTCCGGGCACCCCCTAAGCCAAGCTGAGGCACTACCGTGCCTCCACTGTGCAGTGACCAAGGTGTGAACTGGATTAACTAACTCCACTGCAGGCCACATCTTGCCACTTGGGATCTGGAAGCCAGCAAGCTTTTCGACCTGAGGCACTCTGCAGTGTAGAGTTGCAGTCATAATTATATGTCCCAGTGATTATTAGCAAACAGCTCAGTATTTGGCAGTGTGGAATAATCAGTCCAACATGCATTTGATATGTGCTTTGTACATAAATTCCACATTGCACTGTACTCAGTAAAAACTACAGAAAAAGCTGCAAGTCAAAAATATTTTAATGTATCTTCCTTTGTGAACTTACTTTCAAATAAAATCTTAAGCAACAGAAGAAATAGACAGAATTTCTCCATTAAGAGTTTTCCCTCTCACATATACCTCCCTGCATCTCTGTGTACTCAAGTGATACTCAGACCTCATGAAACAGGTGTTATGGAAATTCATCGAGTGCAAAAGTCCTGCCTGACCATACTGGTGCTGGACCCCGGCCTTGACTTCAGAAACTTTAATACATTCAGCAGACTGTCCACTCTTACTGTCACTAGTTAGCTTCCATGGTTTACTTTATCTATCTCAGAGCTTGCCATGAAAATGTTCTCAATGCTATGTCCAATGTTTTACATAAATTACTGTCATTAAATTTCCCAGTGATGTTTTTTCATTTACATAGTTTTTTCATTTTGATTCACTATAAATATGATGCTTTATGAAGTATCTCAAGTCTTCTGTCTGCAGTGGTGATTTTTATTGATTAATTTTCATTGTTTACTTGTTTGGATCAAAAAACTTAAGAGAAGGGTATAGCAGAGATTACTGGTGGAATGGGAAAGGGGAAATGATGTACTTACATTTTAATTAAAAATTTTTAAAAAGACAGAACACAGACCATTAGTGAGGTATAGCTTTGGGCCATCTGTAAGGGTGTTTCCATAGAGAATTAACAAAAGGTTGAAGAACTGACTGGAATGTATGCAGCACCATGCCCTGGGCTGTGGTCCTTGACTGGACAAAAAGGAAAGAAATGAGAACACGGGAATTTCTACTCTTTGTGGAATTCCTGATCCAGAGATGTTAGCAAGCAGTATATCAACTATATCACCGTTCCAACTATGCCCTTCAAGCCATATCAA
>JADRCH010000064.1:12729749-12774809 GCA_019843965.1 Rhynchomys soricoides | reverse complement strand
AAGCCATATCAACTATATCACCGTTCCAACTATGCCCTTCAAGCCATGAGCTTAAACAGGCCTCTCCTCCTTTAGGTTGGTTCTTGTCAGCTGTTTGGCCACAACAATGAGGAAAGGAACTAGTACAGGGCATATTTTAGTCATACTCCTGCCCCTCCCACCAAGAGCCTGGTCTACAAGTCTCAGAAATATTGTAAGCTGATTAGTAAAGAAAGCAATTAATGAAAAATAAAATCACTGACATCAACAGCAATGATAATAAGTGTGAATTAATCAGATCTAATTATTCTACTAGACTATACTAATACCACTGCTCTTGAAGTTATTTACATCTGTTGTGGCTCCAATCCAATCACTGCCCATTTTGCTACGCGTTTTTTCCCAGACTTGGTTCTGTGATGTTACACTGGCTGCTTAAAATCTGTCATATTAGAGCTGCTTATATAACCAAGGCCGGGGAACACAGCACGTCAAGACACTTCCAACTCCAAGAGACACAGCTATCAGATGCTGTCAGCACACAACCAGCCAGGCTTGTCTCTGCTCCTACCAGTTGCTCAGTAACTTGAGCCACCCCAGTTACCATTTCTCTTCAAGATGTCAAAATTCTGTACCCAAGATAGCTATATCTACCTTAAGTTTCCTTGGTGCTTGATCCTAGTAACCATTAGGCCCAGATTTTTGCTCTGAATTCATTCTCATGTTCAGATCCAGCACTCTTTTCTTTTTGTCTCCAACAAATCAGCCATCTAGTTCTCTGTATCTACCTTCCATCACTTCTAGCAGCTCCTTCATAGTCTTTGCCTTGCAGTAGTTAAGATCAAGGATATGGGAGACAGACTAACTAAATGACGTTTAGTCTGGCCCCATGCTTACTACTTATCACCTTTAGCTTTTTACTGAATCTTTTTAGTCTCAGTCTCATTATCCATATATAGATCAGGTATCTTTACTTCATAGGGTTATTATAAAGTATAAGTTAATTTTTAAAATACCTAAAAAAATTTAATGCTACATAAGCCATATGTGCATATTTATTTAATGAAGTAAGTACTTGTAAGCTGGGTGTGATGGCCCATACATACAGCCTCAGTGCTAGGAAGCCTAGGACATGAGATCACGAGTTCAGGGCCAGCCTGGTCTATATAATGAGACTTCGTCTCAAGTAACGTGGATAAATACTTGGCAGTTGTTCTCCTGTCTACTAGATTACTGAGTAGTAAGCGTCAAGGGCAGTATTATGAAACATGTGTAAATCAAAGAAGAAGGAAACTGCCTGAGGTTATAACAGAATCATAACTAGTGGGAGCTGGTGGAAAGGTAAATTTAAAAAAACAATGTAGCCACTAGGAATGGAGACAGAGAAGAAAAAGGGTTCTATTTCAGAGTACATCACAAAAATGACAACCCATAACATAAACTTCAGTGTTCTCTTTCAAATACGTGTACTAGAGAAATAAAGCATATCTTATCCCCGAACCCCCCATCTAAGTGTTGAACCTCATGTTTGCTAGGCAGGCTCTAAGCTACACTCTAAGCCCAAAGCAACATTTTTCAAAATGCTTAGAAAGCTCCCATTTTGATTTCAGCAATTAAATCAATTTTAGTTTTTACTAAAGGACGAAATTCAGTTGTCACAAATTTAAGGTACTTATTCTAAATCAAATGTGCTTTGCACAAATACCATGGAGACAGAGTACAAGATGGGTGTCTGTGTCTGTGAAAAGAGTGAGTCCAGGAGCCAGAGCACTCATTTGTCTGACCATCTGGAAATCTCCAGTGATCCAGGCTCTTAATTTTACCTCATTCTTAGGATAAAAGAGAAACAATAAAAGGAGAAAATGGGCTGCAAGGGCATTCTACTTTTCATTTAAAAAATAATTCAAGTGATAACAGGAGCAGGGAGTTTAAAAGAAAAAATGAAAGGCCATTATAATGATTTGAATGCTCAGTCTGTATTTTGCTGTGGGTTCTATTGTTCTCAGCTACATGGGAACCATGGTAATTTTATGAATCATTAGAATTTTCTTTCCAAATTATATGTGCATGTTCTCAAAGTGCCTCCTCCTAAGTTCCCCACAGTAAAAGGCTGCTGAACAATTTCATTTAATGCATTTGAATTTTGTGCTAATGTTGTATTTTTAAATATTTGTACTTAGCAAACCAAAGGCAAAATAACGACAGCTGAGTCTTAGTGCATTTTATGGCTCCTACTTTTGAAATTCTGAGTGTGTTTCCATTCTCATGTACAGTCTAGTGAGAAGTGGTAGAAATATGAAACCTAGGTCAGCATCATGGTGGCTTAAAAGCCAATGTTAAAAACACACAAAAACAGGAGTTGAACTTTGTGCTTAGGCATATGTCCTATGAGACACAGTGTCTGCAGAGTACTCTCCTACTGATGCCTAAAACCTTATGCCTAGAATGATGATGGCTCCCAGAGGCCCGTTCACTAATTAGGTCTTTCGATCCAAGTGTGAGCCACCAAAAAAAAAAAAAAAAAAAAAAAAACTCAGTGAATGAAGGTGAAAGAGAGAAATTTAAAGTTAGTTTACTTCCTTGTGCAGAATTAGTCTTCCTATTTGGGGCATTAAAACATTCACACTTTTATAAACAGAAATATAGATTTTTATGTTTTATCTTTTTTCAAGACCTTAGGAGTTTCTCTTAATAAAAGGTTACATCTCTATTCATCTACCTTTTTTTCTGATTAGTGAAATCCCACTGTCTAGAAAGCATTGTACATTCTAAGTATTGGCTATATCTTTCCCAGGGGTGTAGGTGTTTCCTGTGTGAAGACTGTCTTAGAAGGAGGTACTTCAAAGCCTCAGTATTCTGAGTTTTAACCACTTACTATTCTTGTGCATGGTAGGAAAGCTGCCTCCCTGGGCAGTGTGTAGGTGGTTCTATTACTGTTCTTTTCACACTAACTCTGGCAGAATGCCCTGGAGTTTAGTTCATTGGAATGCATCATGGGGATTTCCAAGCTCATTTTTGGTCCATTTCCTCACAAATAATGCGCTCCAGAAGCTAAAGCCTAACAAAGAGAAGTGTGAATGATGTGGGCTGAAAACTTAGAAGGTGACCTAAATCCAAAGTTTCTGTTACCATGGGTGGCTGGAGATGTCATCCTGGATCATGAAGAATATCCTATTCCTTGAAAATGAAGAAAGGGACAAAGGCTCACTCAACTCTCCCAAGTCGGTCAACAGGAAAATCACGTTGGGAGCCCAGCTCTCCTGTTGGCTAGTCTTTCAATTTGGGGTGCCTGCAACACATTCCGACCTGTCCAACATGGAAAGGTCATGTAGAATGCTCAACTTGGTTCCTACTGAGCTAGAATGCCACGTTACAACTGCCAGATTTCATTTGAATGAGAAGCAACTTTAGAAGTCATTAGTCCTCAGATGTTTTCGCTCCTACTATGGAGCTTATTTGGGTTGCAGTCTCCCCTTGAACAAATTTCCCCTTGCATGTGTGGATGATTGCACACTTGTTCACATGCTCTCTCCCCTGAACAGGTCCATATGCTCCATTTTTACTGGAAGCCAAGCTTCCCATTCCTTCTCCTCTCAGAGGGCTCCAGATCTCACCTCAGAGGTACCTGAGTAACCCAGGCTGAAAGAATTTGTAGTGAAGCTTGTCAGCATAATTGATTATTATGTGGTATGAGCCGCCAAAGACAGGTGAGCCTGCACAGAGTGGAACAAATTTGTATGTTGTATGCATCTCCCATTGGGTCCACTCTGTCTTCCTCCTCTGACATGTTGATTTATATATTTGCAACTCTTCCCTAATGAATCATGCCCTGTTGTAAGTCACTGGAACATCCTGCTGAGCACCCTACCTCTGCTAACACAAGAACAGTAAAAAAGCTGCTCTGAATTCTTGGTTCTGTTAGTTGGCCCTAACAGAAATGGTTGAGAATGTCTAATCTTTAAAAGGACAAAAATCACATAAAATGTTCGAGCAATATTGCTACCTTAAAGAACAAGTTCCTGTGAATACAGATACTTTGCCACATGACAGAGTCTAGTCAGAGTGGCTTGAGAATGAAAGAAATGTAAAGAAATGAAAGCATGTCCCTGCACCTTTGGTGGCAGCTTGACATTCTGGCATCCTCTGCAAACTTTCTAACTGTAAACTGCTTTGAGTGTTAGACTTGCTATAAGATGGGGAAGCTAATGACTGTGCTACTTTCTCACAATCTGTTAGGATCTTACATGAGGTATTTACAGCGCTCAGTGTTCTCAGGAACAGGAAGACAAGTGTTAGGAAACGCTGTGGTTGTATTGAGAGCAGCGCAGGGGAAATTATGCTAAGACCCAATTTGAAGAAATCTTAGACCTGTGCCCTTCCAGTCTGTCTTTTCATCTTAGGTATCGGTTCCTTGTGAATTAAAAGGCCAGAGTTTGGGGAAAATAAAAAGAGAGAAGAGGGCTTAACAGACGACTTGAGCTATCCATGAATAGACCCTTGACTACTGGCATTGAAGATCCATGCCTCCTGAAGGCTGGCCAAACAGAACATCCAACTGACCAGCCTTCCTGTCTATCCTGTGTACCTACTGAGTTGCATATGTCACACCTTCCTCATGACATGTTTCCAGTGACTGTCTCTCTTCCCTCTTCTCAGCCTGTGTTCATAGATTTCTGAAAACCTGGCCTCACTAAATCCATCACTGGAACAATTGTGAAGGTTGTACAAACCTTCCACAAGCATCCGTCAGTCATCTTGACCCTGCTGAACATTGCACCATAGACTACCAAAGACATCAGCCCATCATTTACAGTTCAGTCGGAGCAACAGAAACAGAGCTTAGGAGATGGGCTGTGTGTTTAGGCTGCTTGAACTCAAATACTAGATGGAACTATTACTTTATATTTACACCTTTATGTGCTTTACACCTTTATGTATTACTTTGTATTTATACATTTACATGTTTGTATACGTTGTAAAGCCTGGCCTCTCAGTTCTTTTCATCTTTAAAATAGAATGCTAATATGTACCTTGTTGATGCCCAATTAAGATCATCATGAGTTAAATAAGATAATGCATATAGGGTGTGTAGAGTTCACTATAATCTTCTGGTTTGTTTCAAATTTTTCTTTAAAAGTTAAACCTCAAGGAGATAAGAAATCTGTGTGTCTGTGTGTGTGTGACACTGCTACATCCTACATCATAGTATGTGATAGTGCCTGGCACATAACTGACACCATCTCAGTGAGTACTGGATGGTGAAAGATAGTTTGTTCATTTTACAGTCCCTGTTTTTACCTTAACATAAATTGTATTTACATTTGTAGTTATCTCTGTAATAAGAGAAAGAAATAGTAGCGTTGGTACTTGTGATCTCTAAGGGTCAGAATTGTCTTTCAGGGTCTCTCTGTTCTCTAGAAATGTGTCTAGACAGTTCCCTTTCAAGTAGTTTTGCTTTTATGCTGCTGCTTTATTTTTTCCTTTTGAATAAGTTAGCTTTAAAAATCCAGTATTTGTTATGTTAAGAAACTAACAAGGAGACTTCCAAAATGTATGTATATCTGCTGTAGAATGTGGAATGTTAAGCCCTTTGGGCAGAATGTTTAGCAATACACAGCTGTGAAGGACAGCTCTAGGAGACACTGATGGTTGGAGGAAACCCTCCAGGTTCGTCTGTCTCCTGCTAGGGCCCTAGAGTAACTGCCTTGTTGTTTGCCGTCCAGTATTCTTGCTAATCCTCTTTCCAGCACTTTTTCCTTACCTCCGGTTTTTGTTGGTGCTATTTTGGTGTTTTGTTTTGTTTGAAGTGAAAATACTGGTACATGTTTTATTATAATGATATTTTATTGTTGATCTTCTCCAAGTATAAAATACTTCAGTAGCATGGGAAGTCTAAGCTAATAGCAGTGGCCAAGGTTAACCTGTTGTCATTTCCTAAGATACGAGGAAGAGTTCATGTAAAGAAAATAATCAAGAGGCCTCAGGGTGCTGCTTGTAGGGGAATAAAACTTAAGTATCTCATAGTGACTGTTATTCTTCTTGACAGAAATCAAGATTGGTAAGCAGCTTCTACTATACTACTCCCTGTATATCAAAATAAATTATATTGATATACAAGGAAAATGGAATGTGATCTGCCGTTTTCTCAAAAACAATTACTAATGTAAAACTTAGTATTTCATTTTCCTATGCTGCCTTCTCATTTTAATCATGAAGTCAAGGTCATGGCACAGATTTGAATTATTCCAGATATCACAATCAGTTTTTGATATGCTTTCAAAGTTGAAGTTATGGCCTTGTCTGTTCCTCTCAGATGAATTTATTTACAACAATTACTGCATACTTATAGCGTGGTACTTCCACACTCCAGAACAGTTGTACTTAAGAAACATCCACTCTGGAAATACTAAAAGTCAAACAAGAAATTAGGAATAGCATCTGTAATTAAGGAATTATGTTTTGAAAATCCAGCTCCAGCCAGTCCCTGAGCATGTTATTTATCAGAACAAGATTCCCTAAATGGAAGGAATCAAACTGAGCTCATTGGACTGAGCCATCTCACTGTCTCATTCTCCAAGGTTTTAATGAGCAAATAAGCTTGTGTGATTACATATATGAATTCTAAAGAAATCTAGAATTTTTCTGATTCCCCAAAATCTTATATCATTTTTTTCTGAGACAATTATAAATCCTGCTTAATTCTTTGGCCTGATGAAGGAGCTTCAGAATGCTTCTCTTCCACTACACTACAGATACCTTCATCTTTCTGAGAAGTGGAACTTTTGGAAGGCCACTTTCTACATTTGAAATAGGTCATCAAGTGACTAGTGACGTCAAATTGGATTCATTTGCTGCATCTTGTTTTTGGAAGAGAGATTCTCAAAATGTTCAGTCCTCTATACATATGTACTTCATGAAAGAGTTGGCTTCTGAGGCCTGTTAGCCTGCTCTTCTGTTACCTCCACTCTCCTTCCTTCCCATCACAAAGGACCATTCAGATCCTTGAATCCAATTTTAGTTCATATACACACTGTTCCACTAACCTGAAGGTCTTTGCTAGTACCTTGTTCAGCCCTATAAAAGCTGTTATTTTGGCACTCATTTCAGTTGCAAATCCTTCTTCCTTAACACCGTCCAACCATCTGCCCCATACCATTAACTCTTTTTCTATGCCTCGGCTGTATTTTTAGATAAAGTTATTTGTTCATCCATAATTGCTAGTAGGCAGGAATCCTGTCCTTTTTTTTTGGCCTTGACTCTTCACTTAGTCCAATGTTACACACAGAAAAGATAGTTTTCTATTTAATGAATTAGTTAAATTTCCTTAATCTACTCTAGACAGCTCTTACATGGTGGTCAGCAGTGATACAGTTTCAATAATTGTGTTGTATCTTCACATTTAAAAATGCAAAAGATATTAAAACAGGACACCTAGAAAGGCGTGGGGGAGAGATGGACCAATCCTGGAACTTTTTGAAAGAGTGCCTGTTTGTTTGTACAGTGAGTGGATAGAATAGTTCAAAACTGAAGTTTACCATCTGCTCATGCATCACCAAGCAGATTTCTTTTTCCATAACACACACACACACACACACACACACACACACACACACACTTGTCTATCACAAATAGCTTTCATCCTAACACTGTCACTACTAATGACCTTTAATCCTGAGCTTCTCCCCATCGAGTCAGATGCTAAACACTCTTCTGTAACTGCCCATTTTCATTCGTCAGTTTCTCCATGCTCTTGATCCCTAGGACTATTGAAGTGTACCACTAATCTGTTATTCTGTATTGCTGTGCTCTGCAGCATCTCATAGTATTAGGGTCTTACTTTTCATTCCTCTTAAATGGTCATTTTTTTGTTGGTCATTTCCTGCTTTTGCTGTAGGTACAAGATCTTTTCATTGAGAAACAAACTTCAAATACATCTTCAATTACATACTTGTCATCCTCCTTCCTCAGTGAGGTGCTGAAGGGAATCATTGTATAGACTGGAGTTAAGGAACTTACTGAGCACCTTTTGTGTGTCAGATCCTATATATCCTGTCTCTTTTCAGAAATTTTATGGGCCATTGGGAGAGCAATTAAAAGCATGGAAATGTTGTAGAAAACAAATCTAAGATGTTCTGGCTATTTTTAGCAGGAAGCTCCCCTTCCTTCTCAGTGTAGGCTTAGAAAGAATCTTCCAGCAGGGAAGGGAGAATGTCCTCCCTCAAGTTGGAAAGATAGGAAAATGTTTTCCAGGCAGGGCATTCTAGGCAATAATAAGACCCTGAAATAGTCATGGGTGATTGAAAGGAGTCCAACATAGCTGAACCTTACAGATGGGGGCGGGGTAGGTGGTAGGAGGCTAGAGATGAAGAGTGGAAGCCATATAAAGGGCCTTTTGCCCTTATCTGAAGAACATCATCCTAGCCCACTAAAAAGTTTGAAGGAAGTAAGAGACATGATCAAATATAACATAAAACTGTTTCCCATTCTGTTAAAGTTCACATCATAAAGGATAGTCATCTTGAATACAAAGAATGTTCCTGCTTTCATTCATGCAGTAGCTACCCATTCCATATATCCAGCACCTAAAAGACCCTTCGCTTCCCTGTCACAGTCTACCCCTTGTAGGGAGGCTATATTCTAACTGATCTCATCAATGATTATTCAATGTGGGGGTATGTGGGGGTATGATTTTGGTTTTGCTCCCTCCTTCTGAAAGTACTATATATTACTTCATTGAATACAATTTACAAATAACCTGTATTATGTTAGCTATATGGGCCCAATGTTAGTGATATGAGGGAATAGTCATTGGGTTTATTTGTTTAAATTACAGTCTAGTGGATGAGACAGCCAAGTGAACCAGTGATTATCAGAGCCCCCAGAAGAGGACACTTAAGTGGGTAACACATGTGGTAATGCATCAAGGAAGGGATTCATGACATAGAGCATTGTAGACAGACAGATCAAGGGGGCATGAAGGCATAGAGGCAGGAGGTTAGCTGGATGTAAGCCTGGCATGACTAATAACCTAGTATGGCTAAGCAGGGGCTGTGCATGGAACTGGAGAGAAAAGCCTCGGAAAGTAGAGGAGCCAAAACCAAGCAGGCTTGTGTTATAGGAAGAGAAATGAGTGGATGGGGAAAGAAGCCCCAAATTCTCCCTCTGCGTGCCCAAGCATGTCATGAGGCCTACTGGCTATAGAAAATGTGCCTACAAATACATTTTCAGCAGATGTAAAGGAATGGTCTATAACAAATGTTTTTATGTTTCGAGGTTTTACTTAAGTCCATTAATTAGAATAAAGATAGCCTACTATCAGTTATTACTATTACTATGAAGGCTTTCAAGTCCCTCAGTATAGAAACAATTTCCGTCTTCTCTATCTTATCACTTGCCAAAGCATCTGAGCACGGAGCCAACTTTCTGTAATAGTAATATTTATATGTATTTTATGAAACCCAATTTTGGCAAACAGTGGTCTGGGTGGGGTTTTTTTTGGTTTTTTTTTTGTTTTTGTTTTTGTTTTTTTGTTTTTTTGTTTTTGGTTTTTCTAGACAGGGTTTCTCTGTGTAGCGCTGGCTGTCCTGGAACTCCCTCTGTAGACCAGGCTGGCCTCGAACTCAGAAATCCGCCTGCCTCTGCCTCCCGAGTGCTGGGATTAAAGGCGTGCGCCACCACTGCCCGGCTTTTTTTTTTTAAAAAAAGATTTATCTATTATATGTAAGTACACTGAAGCTGTCTTCGGACACTGCAGAAGAGGGCATCAGATCTCATTACAGATGGTTGTGAGCCACCATGTGGTTGCTGGGATTTGAACTCATGACCTTTGGAAGAGCAGTCGGCGCTCTTAACCGCTGAGCCATCTCTCCAGCCCCTGGTCTGGGTGTTTTTTAAAAAAACAAACAAACAAAAAAAAACAAAAAACAATGCTCTCCATTCATAAGGTTTGTTTGTCTGTGCATTGATTAGGATCAACTCTAAGATCACCCTCATTCTGGGCAAGTGTTCTATACTAACGAGTTACACCTTAACTCTACATAAATTATTTTTAATACAGACCCAAACAGCAGGTTCTTACACACACCCCAGCATGTTGGGGTGCTCTTGTATCCCTGTCAGAACTTCAGTTGTTTATGTGTCAGAGCAGCGTCTCATTGCATCTGCAGTCTTGGGGGTTTTCCCCCTTGGTTTTTGCCATGCCCAGATTTCATTATCTGCTAACAGGTTGTAAGAACTGTGAACTTAGCTTGTTCCTAAAGAGATATAAACCATTTAAAATGTGTTTAATGGCAATTATAATGAATAAAATCACTTTTACTTATTATAAAGTCCTTATACTCACATTGGCAAACTTCTAAATTAATGCTGCACCAGTAAAGCAGTAGTGATGCTTAAAAAAAATCACACAAATAAAACCAGGATTGACCTTGTTGAGATTTCATATTTCTACCATTTATCTGTCAGAACCACTGATTTGGAAATTGTTGTAACTTCTTGAAAAGGGTAGACCTTTTCCCCATAAAAATTCCCATCATTTTGCAGAGTGCAGTTTCATTTTCCTTGAAGAGAGTGTAGTGATTGATTATCCAGAGTGCTGTGGTGACAAGGTAAACCAACCAAATAGCACGGAAATTGTATGTAATCATATAGCATCACATAGGGGCCATGTCGAGCACAGCCACTGAAATGCAATTGTGCCTTTCTCATTAGTGCCTGCTGGTATTTCCTGCTCACCTCCAAACCCTCCACCTCCAGAGACTATTCAGTCATCCTTTCTCCTCCAAACTCTGTCAATTCCATTCTTATTACCCAAAAGCACTGAAGTAGATATAGAACAAACCTCCCTCACCCAAAGGGATTGCAAGCTGCAGGTGCCTGTTTCCCACATCCCTTGCCTATGCGACTTTCAGTGAGAAGATTTTATATTTCCTATGTGAGCATTCTTTTATTAGCCATGTGATGAGCAGATGGAAAGAAAGATGAGAGATGAATAAGAGGAAAAGTTGCTTCTGAGAAACTGGTAATCTCGTTGTGAAGGCCAGACACACCTGCAAAAGCTTGAGAACAGTTCTACACTACTAATTCAGCCAAGTACCAATGTGAAGATTGAATACATGAGTCATGTGGGCCAATAAAGGAGCAATCAAATTATCCTTGTTATTAGTGGACTAAATTGAGTCATAGTAAAGGAAGGGGCTACCCAAGCTACCCGAAGCTGATTATCAATTGTGTAATTGAGGATAGAACCAGGCCCTTGCTCCTAATGATCAGAGTAATCTCCTCATGTTCATCTTACAATGCTTTAGAATTGAAGCAGGCTTTGTGAAGATTGCTGAGCTCCTCTCTGCTTTATTAATTGCTGTCCACATTTTGTAGCATATCCTGTGTTCTGAATTGGGATGAGGATTTTAGATGCTTAATGTGGGGACATGAAGCCGGGCAGAATCAATTCCTGTCAGTCACACACAAATACAGAGGAATGGGATTATAGATCAGGGTGAAGCTGCAGTGCTTTAATCTCAAAATCAATACAGAAAAGGAAGTTGGACTTGTGAGGCTTCTATAGAGACTGTAATTTGGTTTCCTATGAGGTTTGCCTTACATAATGTAATGTTCCTTTCTTCTCTCCTTCTAATTATTTCAGTGGAATGGGGAGGGGGGAGGCATAGGAGACAGAAGCCTCTGCCACCAAATCATCTCAAATAGGCATACAACTGTAGCTCTTAATTCAAGCTAGTCCCCAATTGTAGTTACTTTTATCTGATCTTTTTATTTTCAGGGAAAAATCATCTAAAATCCTGTCTCCATAGTGTATCTTTAAGCATAATAAAATGCTTCTTTGATTCTTTCCTAGGTCATGGTAAGACTGTAAAAAGTATTTTTTAATATTTACTTTTATGGCTAACTCTACTGTAGCCTTGTGATTTTCTTTTAATAAATATATAGCAAACTCTTTATTGACCAAAGGATTCTAGGCTGCTAGGCATGCGATTAATATTTACTTCAGTGTAATTCTGCTCTTCATGTAAGAGTCATGAAATAATGGTTTTAAAAAACAGAACTTTAAAAGATCTTTTTCTCAAAGATTTAGAATTTATTGACTGTTCCTCTTTTCAGAAGTAACACTAACTTGCTGCATAGTGCTCTAGCTTTAAGATGGTTTTATTATTTTCAAGTTTGGAAGTTCTTTGGTTCTATACAGTCATAGTCTATGTGTGCCTTCTTCACGTATGCTGACAATAGTGCCATCATTTGGCTCTGGACTTGCCCTTAAGAACCTTCCTCTGAAAAGTGATATTGAAGGCTGCTGAAGCTTTAAGAGTCGGGTAGAATGGGCTGTCTCCAGCCCACTGGGGCATGTCTTTGCAGGACACTGTAGAGCCCAACAACAATCTCTTTTCTTAGGCTCCAGCCATGCCTTGAGCAGTTTATTTCACCATGTGATTCCACCATCGTGTGCAACCTTAGCACAGGCCAAAAACAACCCAGCCAGTAAGTTATGGATGGAAACCTCCAAAGTGAGCAAAAGTAGCCTTTCTCTCAGGAAATACGCTGTCTCCTTTGGTTGTTGTGGCAATAGGTATAAATGAGAAGCAAATAATGGGGTATTGTCAGAACTCAGGACCAGTGCTAAAGCAGAATAGGAGGTTAAATGAGTAGAGCAGGAGCCCTTGCTTTTCTGTGTCATCTTTCTTGGCTGTTCACTCCTCTTTTCACTGACAGTAATTACAGGGGTGCTGAAAGAGTTAACTAAAGTAAAGCAAGTGAAGAGCTGAGTGCTGTGCCCTGTACTTATAAGAACCTGCAAACACTCATGATAGCCATGAGTATTATGTCACTTTCAAATGATACAAAGCATGCTACAGTCACCATTCACAATGTAAGATATGACCCAAATGTTACTTGTTGTTCTTAATACAGTGGTAGTTTTGAAATTTAAAATAAATCATGGAAGCCTTTTTCTTTCCACTGCCTCTAGTAGATCTTTACTCAAGTAATAATAAATCCAGAAGGTGATAAATAAGGCTTCCTATCACTAAGAACACTCTCTCTTAAAACCAAAAAGAACTTCCAGTAGTGGTGACAGGAGCCTGTAATCCCAGACTGTGGAAATGAAGGTGGGTGGGTCATGAATTTAAGCCACTCTGGGCTGTCTCATGAGTTTAATGCCTACCTGAGCCACATCTTAAAACTTAGTCTGAAAAACAGCAAGGAATGGGGATGTTGCTCAGGGAGAGAGTGCAGAGTCCTTGTTTCTGTCCCCAGCACCATTAAAATAATAATAATAATAATAATAATAATAATAATAATAATAATAATAAAACAGATACAGACTCATCTGTAGATGCCATGAAGTCCACAAAATCTTTTGAAAAATCTCTATTCTGTGCCATTTCTGAGAAAATGCCTTTCAAGTCTTTGAAAGACTAGCTCTGTGTGAAATAATTATTTGGTTGTTAATTTTAATTCATATTTCTACGTGCCAAAAACCCTTAGGAAAGTTAAGTGCTGTCACATCCTTCCACTTGTCCTTGCTTGTCCTGTACGTTATTTCTAAATAGACATCTCATGGTTTCTGTGTCCTCTCTTTTTCATTCGTTTCCAGAGCACAATCATCGTGGAGAAGACAGTTCAAGACCTCATGAACCTGATGCATGACTTGAGTGCATATTCAGATCAGTTCCTTAACATGGTGTGTGTGAAGCTCCAGGAATACAAGGACACGTGCTCCACAGCCTACAGGTAGGGCGCTAGTGGGGATGCTGACTCAGCGTGAGCCTGGCAGTGGCTTTGCTGGCAACACTGCCTCTCTTACCTACTTCCCTAGTTTGTCAATAACAAAGAGCATCATGGAGATGGTCTCTTAGGTCCTTACACCGTCACAGTGACAAAGGGAATGAAAGAAGCAAAGGGACACAGACATAAGATGGCCATGATGGCTCAGCTCAGCGGTTAGCTCTGATTTCCATCAAAACCTAGAAGTACAAAATGTGTCTTTCTCAAGGAAACTTCAGGTCTTGATTAGTCCACTTGGTGAGTGAAAAGGTCCTGATAATAGATCGATTTAAAACTCCTGATGTTCTATCGTTTAAAGTATTTCTCATTCTTACAAACTCATTCCTACTGACATTGATATGAAGCCTACCTGCCATCAGAAAAGGACAATTACACCTGGTTTTGGCGTCAGTTAAAGGGAGAAAAACTCTGGTGTGAACTTGAAACCTGTTAGGCCTCAGATTTCTTTCTTTCTGGGTTCAGCAAATCATCTGAAGCTCATGGCAAGATCACAGGACTTCATATAGAAAATTATTAATAGGAACAAATTATGGCCTGGTTGGCAAGATTTGAAAAAATTGCAGAAAAAAAAAAGAGAATTAGAATAAACTACTAAATTCTATGTGACATATAATTAAGTATGGGGAGGGACAGTACAATGCATAGTCATAATCTGTGGGAAATCCAGAGAAAAGTGATTCCAGACAGGAATGAGAAGGTGACACCTTTGCAGAAGGTGACACCTTTGCAGAAGGTGACATATGTCCTGGACAGAGGACATTCATGGAAGTGGAGACAGTAAGAATTGCCTAAGCAGGAAGTAGTAAGCGATAATGTTACCTAGGAAGGGGGACACCGACCAACAAGGGGTCTGAGACAACAAGATTTGGACATGTACATGTTCTGAGAGTTCTACAGGAGTCAGGAAGAACAGTATTCTCGAAGAGTGACGTCACTCCCATGAGTACAAGCCTCCGCCATTCCAGCAGGAAGTATAGTGTATCCATCATCTCATGTCTCAGTTAATCTAAAGAGCCCCAATCCCACTGAGTTGTACTCCCCACAGTGTTTACTTTTTGTATTCATCACAATATCAATATGTTAAATTAAAATCATATTCTAATAGTATTTTTTATATTCAGTTATAGACCAAATAATCATCATGGTAATTCAGAAATATTAAAATATATTCTTGTGGCAACAGAAAATTTAACTTTTAATTTATAAAAAAAGTGTATACAAATTTGCTTTGCCAAAAATTATGACAATAAGCAAATGTTTCAAGCATAAAAATGTACTCCATACAATAAAACTCAGTGATGAAATAAAATACAGATGGTATTCAAAATAGGAAAAGGAAAACATCCATAAATGGAGCTTTTACTATCTTTATAAATATCCAATGGAAGATTTCAAATCCCTGTGAGATTGAGATTCCATTAAGAACTTTTTTTTTTTTACTTGAAAAAGTAGTAATTGAAGCTACTTAGGAAACAATAAGATGTTCCAGTATCTAAATATGTAATGATTAAATCAACTAATTGATATACCTGTCACCTCACATAACTTTTTAATGTGTGTGATGTGAACATTTAAAATCTACTAAGCAAATTGTGGGCAGGAGGGGTTGGTTTGGTTTGGCTTTCCAGGCAGGGTTCCTCTGTGTAGCCCTGGCTGTCCTGGAACTCAACTCTATAGACCAGGCTGGCCTCGAACTCAGAGATCCTCCTGCTTCTGTGTCCAGAATGCTGGGATTAAAGACATGACCACCACCCAGCAGTGTTTAAACCATGTTGAATGTAATGGAGATTACGTCCTTGAGCAAACACCCCCTTCCCCCAACCCACACCACTCAAGCAGCCACCTTTTCACCCTCTCCATCCCAGGACTGGAATGGTAAAGATTCTGCATCTAAAAGACAACACATAAGATTACTGTTCCTAGTCTAGGAAGCATTTAAAATAGTAATTTTTACAAATGTATTTATGATATCCCAAAAGGCCTGACTTTTGCAAGTATTTATATTCATACCAAAACCCACTATATGTCAACTTTAATATGTGTAGAGGAGTCTGTAGTTTTACAAATTATTTTAGTGGGTACACAAATTGCTGAAGCCACTGACCTAACATATTTGATTGAAATTGGAATTTCTGGCTTACTCCATGGGTGTTCTATTTTCGGGAAAATAAATTCCAAAGTAGTTGTACCAGTGTGTCACCTACCAAATGACAATTTTAAAACATTTTAAACATTGAAGCTTCAATTTTAAGCAATGAAATATTTTAAAATAATGTTTTAATAACATTGTGCCTTATGTTTATATGGAACCACCGGTAAATGTAAAGATTTTTTAAAAAATATACATTATGTCTAATTATTGGCACAAAATAATTTCTCACCAGTAATAATGCTGATGAATGTTACTTATAGTTACACTATAATAAATAGCCTATAATAAAGTAATTGGTTCTAGAATCTAAATTCTACTGATAGCTACTTCATAGTATTGTTGCTTTAATTATTTTGACAGGAAAGTGTTTCGGTTTTTGGGGTTTTTTTGTTTTGTTTTGTTTTGTTTTTTTCCGAGACAGGGTTTCTCTGTGTAGCCCTGGCTGTCCTGGAACTCACCCTATAGACCAGACTGGCCTCGAACTCAGAAATCCGCCTGCCTCTGCCTCCTGGGTGCTGGGATTAAAGGCGTGCGCCACCACTGCCAGTGTGACAGGAAAGTTTGAAGTTCCTAGAGTTTGTCACCTTCCTCCTCATTTCCTCTCAGCATCTGTGCTGCTGGTTCTGGCTGGTTCTGTGTCAACTGACACAGGCTGGCGTTATCACAGACACAGGAGCTTCAGGTGAGAAGAATGCCTCCATGAGACCAGCTGTAGGGCCTTTTCTCAATTAGTGATCAAGGGGGGAGGGCCCCTTGTGGGTGGTGCCATCTGTGGGCTGATAGTCTTCAGTTCTATAAGAAAGCAGGCTAAGCAAGCCAGGGGAAGAAAGCAAGCCAGTAAGTTACATCCCTCCGTGGCCTCTGCATCAGCTCCTGCTCCTTGACCTGCTTGAGTTCCAGTCCTGACTTCCTTTCGTGATGAACAGCAGCATGGAAGTGTAAGCTCAATAAACCCTTTCCTCCCCAACTTGCTTCTTGGTCATGATGTTTGTGCAGGAATAGAAACCCTGACTAAGACAGCATGTGAAGTGATTGGAAGCCAGTCTGTATTAGTCAGGTTTAGGTTACTGTAATGGTTTGGACAGTTAACCTGAATAGTGAAAAGGTTTATTGTACCTCAGTTCGGGGGATCTAGTCCAAGATCACATGCACTCATTGCTGTGAGCCTCTGAAAAGGCTTTTATATCAAAGCAGAAGTGCCCAGTGAAGCCAGCAATTCACATCTTGAACCAAGAAACAGAAAAACATCATGAGACCAGGCTTCCACAATTCCTTTTGAAAATACATACTCAAATTCCACTTCTTTTTATTAGAGTGAAATCATTGTTATTTCTTACATATGAAAATCTCACATATTTATGAAGATAATTGTATGAAAATCTTTCATATTTGTGAAGATGGTTATTGTGGTTCATTTCCAGTTCATTATGGTTCATTGTGGGACATTTCCTATATCTGTTTGGGTCTAAACCATCCCAGTCATTATTCACCATTGTCATTAGCCTGATATTATCCATCTTAAAAAGGACTCTCCCAATCCTAGACTGCACAGAAATGTGTTCTGCATGATAAAACAGCACTGCCACATGCCTCCCTTAGGAACTAGGCTAGACCCAGTTATTTTTGTATCCTGTCACTGCAATGGATGGAACTTCACTGAGCCTCCACCATGACTCTCTATCTCTTTCTCTCTAGCTCGCTCGCTCTCTCTCTCTCTCTCTCTCCCTCTCCCTCCCTCCCCCTCCCCCTCCCCCTCTCCCTCTCTATGTGTCTATGTATGTGTGTGTACATTTAGAAAGAGTTAACCAGTCACGGGAAGGAGAGAAAGACAGTGTGTGACTAAGAAATGGAATGATACAGCTACAGCATTAACTTGTGAGAAGAAACACAGTAAAGCATGGAAGGGCCATGCCACAAGAGTACATTCCTAATCAGGGCAGGCAAGGAGTCCAGAAGGATGAGAACTGGTTTGAAGAGAAATGAGCATGATTGAAGCTAAAGCAGGGTAGGATGGAACTGTGGCAACATCCAAGATGTCAGGAGATTAGAAAGGGAAGAACAAGTGAATGAATGTGGGTGAGACCAGGGAGCCTGGAGTACAGGCTCAGGGGTTCTTGTCTTAAAGTTAGGCAGTAAGGGTTGGTGAAGGTGGGGGTGAGTAGCAGGGGCAGGGAGGTGCTCTGTGGATGCTCTTCTGCCTTGTGTTTAGATGGAGTGGAGAGGGGTGGGGAGATAGGAGAGTGCTTGTTAGGGACGAGCTGGGGAAATGCAGAGGTAAGGTGTGTGCAGCCAGGCCACTGATGGCTGAGGAGGGCAGGGAAAGGTTTAAGAGAATCAAGGAGAAAGCATCTTTCTCTTTTCAACTGTGGCAACTTTCTAAACATAGATTCAAGATCTCACACCCACCCATTGAATGTGTTATTTTTGACTCCTCATCTGGGCCTATTGAGATATTTTTGCATCTTCATTCTGTCATCAGAAATTCTGAGCTACCCTCTAAGTCCCATGCGCCTTGAGCTTGGTTTCTTTATAGAAAAACGTTCAGTGAACAGCTTCAGTTGAAAACTTAGGGGCTGCCTCTTGTGCTAACCTTGCCAGCTGAGTGTGTATGTGTTCTGCAGTGTTTCTAGCTGGGGGCCCGGCTTTGGCTTAGGAGCAGACCCTACAGCCACTGTGAATGCCAGCTTTGTACCCACTCATTACATGACTTCAGACAGCACAAAGCCTCTCTGTCCTAACTTCCTTTTCCTAAAAAAAGAAGGGGGTTGGTGGTTACTGGAAATGCTAAGCTTTACACCAGTTTCTCACCAAATGAAATGCAACCCAGCTTACTGGACTGTAATATTGATGATGGTGGTGAGTCCCCTTCTGGCCCACGACAACCCACATCTGTCAGCATCTGCTTTTTCACCTTGACCTTCTACTTTTAGTTTTAGGGTGGGTGGTTGGTTGGTTGGTTTTTTGGTTTTTTATTTTGTTTTTTCAGTTTTAGTTGTAGAGACAGGTATGGAACTTACTGTGTAGCCTAAGATGATCCTCCTACTTCAGCCTCTAAACTACTAAAATTATAGGCCTGTTTCACTGCACTGCAAAGCCTATTGATGCAGCTCTCCCTTCAACATCTTCCCAAAAGAACATATGCATATCCAATGTGTGTAGGGTTATGGGGCCCCTAGTCCGCCCCACCACGAGACTCCGCCGCTCTGGAGGCAGAAAGTGGGAGTTGGACTGCGCTTACCCCACATTGTCAAAGGGCAGGTCTCAGGGGTAGGGAAGCCACAGGACACCAGGGGTGAGGAAGCACGACATCTGGGGCTGGTTCAGATTTCATGGGCCTGTGACGAGGCTGGGGGAGCTCCAGCTGGTCCCTTGGGAAGAGTCCTTGGCTTTTCAACAGCTGGTTTAGGCTTGGCCTGGCTTGGCTTGGTTTGGCTTGGTGGCAGCCATGGCTGGGAACACAGAGAAGCCTTCTAAGGGGGATTAGATGGCGGCTCTATAGTCGAAGGCCTTCTCCATGGCTCCCCATGGCGGATCCCGATTAAAAGAGACAGTCCGTGGTTTTAAGGCATTTATTGTCATGGCAGAGAGAGAGGATGAGTAAAACCATACCCCACTTCACAGGGCAGGCCTGAGGTTAAATACCTTTTGCAAGGAGGAGTGTCTGGGAAGGAGAGTTTATTGGCTAAGTTCTCCAGGCCTTTAGGTACCTCGTTTAAATGGAGATCTGTCTTGAGTTTACATGACCATAAGTCATGTCCTCTACCTGTGGAGGGGTTTGGGGCATTGCCCTTATGTGACTGATGACCACAAATCTATGGAGGGTAGTGATAGGAGCTTGGTGCCCGGGAACCAGGTGAACCGCCTACCATCCCTTTAGGGTCACCCAGGTTTCAATCCTTAGCTCAACTGGGAACAAGGCTACCTTTCATAGTCCTACAAACATGGATAATATTCTGCTTGTCACCACAGTCCTCTCATCTTTTCTTTAAATTCTGAATAAAGTCCCACAGAGGAAAAGAATATTACAAATCCAGGAGCAAGTAGACAGGGCTATAAATCTGAATTGTCTAGTAGACATTCACATAGGCACAGGAAGGTGGCAGTTGGTTATACTCATCAAAAGGGGAGAGCTCCTTGGAGATAGACAGGTATGAGTGGTATCTGAAGCTGGTACTTGGTGAAACCTCCTGGGGATCATGGAACAGATGACAGAAGTCTGCACCTAAGAAGTGTGCAAAATGAGGAGTAAGTGTCAAAGGGACTGAGAAGCAACAGCCAGTGAAACAGGAAAAGAGAATGTAATGTGGAAACCAAGCAAAAGGATGCAAAGAGATGAGTTGGGTGAATGCTCCTGCTGGGTCCAGTCAAAGCATGGACTGAGTTTTGCACAGTGGGTTGCTGGTAACCATTACATGAGCTGTTCTTATGGGGCATTAGGGTGCAAACCAGAATGGCGTGGATAAGAAAGGAAAATATAGATAGAGAAATTATAAATATAAGCTAAGCATTAATTTGTAGATAGTGCCGCTATAGAGGGCAACAGGAATGTGGTAGTTGCTAGTGAACCGAGGTCACATGGAGGCTTGTTATACTTGGTATGTCGTTTCCAAAGAGGAACACATACATATCTGTATTTGAAAACCATCTGGTAGAGAGAGAAAGTTGTTGGTGTGTAAAACAAAGGGAGACTCTAAAGTTTTGTTGGGAAGGAGACAGGTGAGGGTGGGATCTTACACACAGAGTGGTTGGTTTTAGGGAGAAATGAGAATAGTTTTGTTCATTGTGAACGCTTATGATTAGGAATTCAATTATTTCTCTACGTTTGTATTTCCCAAGACACCTGTGTTTACCATCTACTAGTAATTATATTCATTAACTGGGGGTGGGGGTGCACATGTGCACACACTATGGTCCTCATCAGACAACCACCTGTGGGATCAATTCTTTCCTTCTACCCTGTAGGTTCCCAAGCTGAAACTCTTGGTGTGCTGGCTAGTTTTATCTCAAGCTAAAGTCATCTGAGACTAGGGAACCTCAGTTAAGAAAATGTTTCCATCGGAAGGGGATGTAGGCAAGCCTGTAGAGCATTTTTTTTTTTTTTCAAATTAGTGGTTGGTAGGGAGGGCACAGCCCAGTATGATGGTTGGTAGGGAGGGCACAGCCCAGTATGATGGTTGGTAGGGAGGGCACAGCCCAGTATGATGCCTTTCCTGTGCTGGAAGCCCTTGGTTCTATAATAAAGGAGGCTGAGCAAGCCAGGGGAGACAAGCCAGTAGGCAGTACCCTCCATGGCCTCTGCATCAGCTTCTGCTTCCAGGTTCTAGCCCTTTTTTGAATTCCTGTCCTGACTCTCTTCAGTTATGATGTGGAAGTGTAAGCCAAATAAACCCTTCCCTCCCCAACTTGCTTTTTGGTCATGGTGTTTCATAGCAGCAATAGGAACCCTAACTAAAAGACATTAGGTCATCAGGCTTGGCAGCACTTTACCTACTAAGCCTATGTCCTGTTTCTTTTAAAACACAGCCATTGCTTTAGGTTCTTGGTCTATGGCACTCCTAAAAATGATCTTTTGTCTAAGAGATTGAACCGCTGTGGAAACAAATAAACACACACACACACACACACACACACACACACACACACACACGGGGGTGGGGGGAGAAAAAGAGGGAGAGAGAGAGGAAAAGGCAAAGACAGAGACAAAGTTTCCAGAAAAATATCCACTTCCTGTTTCCCACTGCCAGATTATTCCATTCACATGATTGTCTGGGAGTGATGTACATGACTCCTGAATTATGGGTCTAACTTAAATTCATCTATGATTGGAAAAAGCAAATCTGTAAACCTTTGAAGTCAACTAATTAGAAAGCCATCTTTATACTTGTTTTACATGATCATGTGTGTTAGTTCTCCACACTCAGCCCCATGGAACCTGTTTCTGGGACTTAATCAGGTTTTTCGGGTTTAGGGACCATGTGTTTTCTTCTTGCGTGACTCTGAAGATGCAGTCTCCTTACTTCCTCTCTTCCAGTCTGTTGCCCTCCCCCGGATTGGCACCTGCTGAGGAGTAATTAGGGCAGTCCTAATTTGGACAACCAAATCCTGATTACAGTGAGAGGAAAAACAGGAAATGTTCTAGTTTTGCTGCCAGCAAATGACTGACTTAAATAGAAAGCCGTGTACAACGCAAACGATCCAAAATGATATAACACTAGGGAGGGGAGGAGGGAGAAAGCAAGGAAACACTGCAGTCTGGCTTATCTCACATGGTTCTTAGCAGATCCTGCACAGAAGCTGTCAAATCCCTAAGCTCACAATGCCCTCTGCTGAGAATCAGTTTGTCTTTTGAGTCGCTCAGGTTCTCCTGAGCAGAACTGTGGGTTTAAAAATCTGAGGAAAGGTCAGGGACATCTCACCTGTGCAAGCACAGTGCTCAAGAGAAAGACTGCTCTGGAATGATATCATGGAACGTGCTTGGGATACAGATGTTCTCTACAAGGGAAATAAGAACTAGAAGTGTTTTCCTTAATTAGTCACACCCCTTGGAGCTTCAAGTAAACGCAGTTGTGAGTTCTGATATGTACCATGTTCCCAGTCGGGCAGTCTGTGTATTACCCGGCTATCTCCAAGCCAAATGCTTCTCTCCACATGTTTTTCCTCTTTGCCCTGAGATTCAACCAGAAGTTCCCTCTGTCCCCAAAGAGTCATTTAGTGCTTGGAAGTCACAGTTTTCTAAAGTTTCTCTTCATTTTAATTTGGTATCAGTTCATTAGTTTTTCTCAAGTGGCTGGTAGAATTCACGCATAACACACACGTATGTGTGCATGTACAAGCACATGTGCGGCACGCACGTGTGCGCACACACACACACACACAGAACCATAATGTTGAACCTGGTAGAAAACACAAATAAAATCTGCTATATACTTAGTAGTTTCCATTGATATCAGACACAGCATACTACTGAAGGTTATAAGCATCTGGGGACTCACCTTTCAGCCATTCACTGTATCTTCCTAAAGGATCTAGAAATCATGCTAAAGTATGAAGATTCCTTGCCGCATGACACACTTGTAAGCTGTGCATGAACTTAGTGAATTGCTGTAGAACTTAACGAGCATGCAAAGGGCCCTGGATTTGATCCCAAGCATTCCAGAGTGCTAAGGAGCACATTTGATAAAGGATGATGACAACAGATCCAGCTAGGGGATGACACCTTGTTGGTCCCTTGGTGTGTTTGTTGAATGAATGAATGAGGAAGCCTTTGCTAAACTAAATGGGAAGAGCTTGCAGTAAAGCAGAAGGGATAAATGGATGCATACGGGAAAGTGAGCAAATAGTAACAAGGACTGGGTGTGCAGATAGGTAAGGAAGAAGTTTGACATTTTCCCGTTTAGTGTCAGAGTAATGCATGACATGTACACCTCCTATGGGGTGAGGTGGACAGCATGGTCCAAGTGCAGTTATAACACCCATTGTGTTAACAAGCAGAAATGGACATTCATGGATGCCTTCAGACTCAGGAAGTACTTCCATACCCCTGCATAATCTGTAGGATTGAGAACAGAGTTGAGCTTGCCTTGAGCATTTCCAACCTAATGAACTGTAAACAAAAAAAATAACCAACAACAAAATACAAAACAAAGTCATGAGGCAGAGGAACCCTCAGCAAAGGTCCACCTGGCTCTAGTTCTCCTCTGCCTGTGAAGACTGTGTCTCTCCCACCTGCATGGCTCACACAGCACAAACAGTGTATTGATTACCTATCTATTGCTATGATAAAATACCATGACCAAAGTAATTTATAAAAGACAGAATTTAATTGTGCTTACAGTTTCAGAGCATTAGAGTCCGTGATAGTGGAACAGCAGCATGGTGGTCAGAGCAGCTGGCATCTCACGTCCCAAACAGCAAGCAGGAGGCAGAGAGGGCACAATGAGAATAGCATGAATCTTTTAAAACGAATCCCCCCCTCCAGTGACAAGGTCACATCTCCTAATCTTTCCCAAACAGTTCCACCAACTGACAACAAAGTAATCAAACATATGAATCTACAGGTACCATTATCATTTAAACCATCACACACAATTTTATTAACTATAAATGAATATACAAATGAAAGTTATAAAATATGTAGTATCTGCTTCATAGAAGGATGAGTCAAATGAACTTTGAAATGTGCTTCTGAAGTTATCCCATTGGTGACTTACATTACTGTGTGTATTATTTGATCATTTAGTGATATGTGTTTGTTTTTCTTCTCATAACATTATTCTTCAACTGTGCATTCCCATTGAAGTTATTAGCATAAATATTAAGAGATTAGGTTTCCCAAATTAGGTCCACTAAGCAATGAACGATACTTTTAAAAGTAGTTGTCATGGATGTTACTGGTTAGAATTCACTGTCTGAACTGTCAGCTTCTAGAAGGAAGTTACTGTGACTTTTTGCACATAATTATCTCCAGGAACAAGCATAACATATTCTATAGTCCAGGTACTCATGGCTATTGTTCAGATGAACCCCTTCCCTTTACTTACCATGCCAGCTGCTCTCTTAGCCTGCATCTTTTGCCCCCTAACCATTTGCCCTATAGATTTGGTAGGAAGCAGCAAACCTCATTTCTCTTTCCTAGCTCAGCCTACTTTGATCAGATAGGAGCCTATTGCAGTAACCTTGATACACAGTAATAAGAACCTGGACTGAATGAAAATAAATAAAGTGCAGAGTCACAGTACAGAGCACTTTATAAGTCATTAGCTTATCTAGTCAGTCACAACGATTCTATTAAATTGGATTCTCCTTACCTTACCCATGAAAAAAACAGAGGTTCAGGAAGGTTAATAACATGGCAAAGGGCACAGAGTGTAGAAGTTGTAGTGTGTGCATTAGAAGCTAACTCTGACTGACTTTTAAGTCCAAGTAAGAAGCAATAGAATTTAAAAGTAATGGGAAAGCTAGAAATGCTTCAGGTGCAGGTGCAACTACACTGTTCTAAGCAGACCAGGCTCCAGAAGACCAGCATTGGGCCTAGCTTAAATCTGTCCCAACAGTCAGCTGACCCAGGGCAGGTTCTCTAACCTCCATGCCTAGGTGTTTCATCTATGAATTGGAAGTGACGAACCCATCACCATACGGAATTGTTGTGTCAATAATGAACGTGGCTGGAGAGATAACTCGGTGAGCAGAAGTGTTTTGATATTCTAGAATAAAGACTTTCATGAAGACCCAAAACCCAAAGGAAAAGTCAGACATGACCACACATACATCTGTAACCCCAGTACTGGGGAGGTCAGGAGCAGAGACAGGAAGACCTCTAGGTCTTGCTGGTGGCCTAGGCCCAGGTTCATTAAGAAACCTTGTCTCTAAGGAATATGGTAGAAAGTGATAAAGTCTCCTTAAGTGCACACACAGGCATACACCCTCACAAGCAAAAATAATCATACATCACACTAAATACTACACACACATATACTGACAGACACTATACTCTCACATACATACATACATACATACATATATACATACATACATGCGTATGTATGTCCGTACATACCACATGTATACATACAAGCATATCACACTCACACATGCATACCTCAGTCATACATACCACAGACACATATCACACTAACTATACATAAATACATACACAATTCACACACAGAGACATGCATTCACATACATACAAAACACACACATATATGTGTATAATACATACACACAAGCATACACACCACACTTACACATATATACTACAGACACACATCACACACATACCACACATATACACACACATTCACACTCACACATGTATGCATATACAATACTCACACACACATCCATACACACACATACCATAACACACTCATGCACACACCTACATGCACACACAAGAGAAAAGAAGGTTTCCCATGTGTGTAAAGAACTTAGAACAGTGCCTAGACTGTGATAGCTACTGTGTTAGCACATTTGCTTATTGCTACATTCATTAGTAGCATTGTTGATATTTGCTGATGTCACAGGAAAGATATTTTTATGCCGTCTACTGTGTCCTTGATGTTTATACTGCAAATATATCATTCCATCATTAAATCAGTTACTTTATTTATTCAGCGGTTACTGAGGCCCTAGTATAGAAGCTGGGCAAGGACATCATATGATAAGAAAACTGCAGGCCAACCTTTTTAACAAACAGAAGATTTCTCAACAGAGTACTAGCAAATCAAATTCAGCAGCACATTAAAAGGATCATTCCCTATGATCGAGTGGGATTTATCCCTGGAATGCAGAGACACATCAGCATCCACAAATCAATAAATGTGATGCATCACACTAACAGAGTGAAGGACAAAAGCCATGTGACCATCTCATTAGATGCAAAGAAAATGTTTGACAAAATTCAGATCCTTTCTTTTTGAAAATACAACTGTGCTATGGAGGGAATATACCTTAACACAGTTAAAGCCACATACAGTAAATCCACAGTCAACATTATATACAAATATATAAAATTAAAATCCTTTCCTCAAAGATCTGGGCAAGACAAGATGCTGGACAAATAAGCAAAAGAAAGAATAGGAAGAAGTAAAATTGTTGCGTTTTGCTAATGACATGGTCAGTGACACTGACGGACAATAGAACCCGAAGAGCCTACCAATGCAAACTACTAGGACCACTAACAGAGTCCAGTAAGATCGCAGAGAACAGAAGTCAGTCACACTTCCATATGCTCAGAATGAGCATAATGAAAGTAAATCAGGAGGATAGACCATTTACAAAGACTACAAAGAACACTTGGGAATAAATGTAACCAAGGAGATGAAAAACCTACGAACTGAACAGAACACATGTGATAGTTTGAATGGAAGAAACGGAAGAAGGCACAAATGACTAGAGTAATAGCCCATGTTGATGGAAAGGATTCATTTTGTGAAAATGACAAAGTGGCCATATTACCCAAAGTAACATACAGATTCAGTGCAATGCCTTTCAAAACCCAAGTGTTGGTATGTGCGCGTGTGTGCGTGCATGTATTGTTTGCTATATGTAAATGAGTATGTTAATTCATGCACCCATGCTTATGAATGTGGAATAGGATGTCCTTGTCTTCATCTGTATTCTCCACCTATTGCCTGGAGGCAGGGTCTCTCATTGAACCTGAAGCTCACCATTTTGGCTTCCTTGGCTAGCCAGCCAAGTTCCTGGAATCCCTATTTCAGTCCTCCTATCTTGGGGTTTACAGGTATACATAGCCATATGTGAGTGATACAATATATATATATATATATATAGTCCCAGCCCTTACTATATATTTTTGTAGAAATATTTTTTAAACCTCAAATTCATGTGGAACCACAAAAGTAAAACCAAAAATAGCCAAGACAGTCATGAGCTAAAAGAGCAAAACTGGAAACATTGTTCTACCTGATTTCAATCTAAGCTACAACGTGATAGTAATTAAAACACCACAGTACTGACATAAAAACAGACTCATTGACCAGAAGAATAGAATTGAAGCCCAGAAATGCTCTCATGCATATACAGTTAATTGAGTTTTGACAGAAGTGCCAAGAATTCATAGTGGGATGATACGACTCTCTCTCCAGCAGTGGTGTAGGAGAGGAAGTGCTGTATCTCACACCATATACAAGAGTGAAGTGCACATGGTTAAGTCTTTCACGTGAGACACAAAAGTACGAAGAATACGTACTGCATTTCCATGGCATTGCTATAGCAAAGAGGTTTTTTAGATTTTTAGATTTTCCTACTCCAAAGTAGGAAAAATGAAAGCAAAAAAATAGACAGATGAGAATACAATTACAAAAAGCTCTGCACACTGAAATAAAGGGGTGAGGAGCCAACCTGCACTTGGGAGAAAATAGTTCCAAGCCATACATTTTATTAATAATTGGTAGACAACTGTGTAGGAGACTTAGCTCCATATTAACAAACAACAATAATCAAGCAGTAGACCTCATAACAGTGGATAAAGAGCATAAAGGTATACTTTGAGTGAGTACTTAGCTGTTAAAGGCCCTGATTCAAACCCTATACCACTTACAGCAGAACAAAGCAAAAACTACTAAGAGGGCAGAATCGAAATGTCTCAAAAGGTGTATAAATGGCCAGCAGATATTTTTAGAATCACTAATTATTTAAAAGTGCAAATTTAAAAATAATGGAATATCTCCACACAGTGATTATTAAGGTTGTTACCAAAACGACGGGATTTAGCCGCTAGTTGGTGTGTAGAACGAAGAGACCGCCTATACCCTGTTGCTGAGAGTATGACTCGTGTTGTCCTGTGGGAAAATCAAAACTACAAGTAAAATTGTATCTAACAATCCCACTTCTGGATGTTTGCTCCCCTAGTTAAAGTCAGTATGTCAAAAAGATGTCTGCGGTCCCTTGTTCACTGAAACACTGTTTACATAGCCAAGCTGTGGAATCAGCCCAAGTGTCCATCGACAGATGAATGGAAAAGAAAATGTGGGGCATATCCACAAGCAGTTTCCATTTAGCATTTTAAAAAGAAATTTTGCCATTTATGACAGCACAGATGGACTCGACAAATACTATACTAAGTGCAATAAACCAGACACAGACATTTCCTCGCGTCTACGAGAAGAGGGTGGAATTGTGGTCACCAGGTTGTTGGTGGAGAAGTTAAAATAATGATGGTAAATGGTACAAAGCCTCCTTTAGATGGAAAGTAAGTCTTCCCCTACCCTTGTTGGAATGTATTGCATATGGTGGGGAATTAATAGATAGTAAAGACTAAGCTTCAAATGTTTGCCTCAGAAAATGATGTATCCCTGAGGGTGGATATGTTAGCTTGTTTCATATTCATGAATCATAGTATCACTTTGTACTCTGTGAGTGTTTACAATTATAGTTTGTCAATTGATGATATAAAAATTGTATATGCAGGGGCTTACTGAGGGCTAAACTTGAAGAAATGAATCCATTAGGCAATCAAGGCTTTTCATTCTAATAGAAGGAGACAGATAATGATCATGTGACAAAGAAGAAAAGTGGATTTTGGTAATAGAAGGATCTGATTTTTAAAAACGTGTTTTCTGGGTAAGGAGCAAGAAGACCTCACTGGGGGTGTGATGCTTGGACTAGATTGAGAAGGATGGGAGGGAAACATGGAAAGAACATACAGGGCAGAGACAGAAGCCACTATGAAGAAACAGAGTGGGGAGCAGGGGATTCTGGGCTTCTGTTGTTTCTGACAAGGACCAAGACCTTTGGGTAGCAGGGGTAAGAAGGCACATATGACAGAGTCAGGCAAGCAGCAAAAGCAGACTTGTTTATTGCAGGAACTGGGCAAACCTTTATATACCTGCTCCCAGCATCTCATTGGCAACTCAAGTAGCCAGATGTGGTGCTGACCCTTTCTCATTGGCTCGCTCCATTGTCTGATCCAGGGTCAGTGGTCTCTAGCCATCCAGGCAGAATCTAGGTTAGCTCCGGGAGGAAGTCTCAGTGGTGCATGTGCAGTCATTGTGACTGGGCCTGCGTGGCTCAGTTCCTCCTACAGGCTTCTCTGGCTGCACAGTAGAATGCTATGAATACTTTAGTGCCCAGTCTCTTCCCAGCTTCTGACTGAGCCTAATAGATATCCTTAAAAGTTTTCTGGGTATTGTAATGTGTAACCAGGATTGATAAAGGATCTTAAACCAGAGGTTTGGATTTTACCTAAGTGCAATAAGAAGACATGGGAAGTTTAAAAAGGGCTACCTAGTCTGTTCTTCTATAAACATATTAAGGATATTCAAACATAGTATGTACTTAAATTTGTTTGTCAAAGGAAAAATCTGAACACCGACAGTCAGAGCACGTTTCACATTAATTTTTGCCCTGCTGCCTGTACTTCCTTAAAATATCAATTATGAACAGTATCGTGCAAACTTACCTATTTGAAGATCGTTATTAAATTATCTCCAAGAGTTACTACCTCTGCAGACACTCAGTTCCAAGCCCTCCTTCCCTACAGTAGAGTCCCTTTAACTGTTTCCATGGTCTGTATGCGATGGTGTCTCCTGGGAAAAAGTATCCACCCTGTGTTGGCTAGTTTTATGTCAACTTGACAGAAGCTAGAGTTATCAGAGAGGAGGGAGCTTCAATTAAAAAAAATGCTTCCATATAAGATAACCTGTAGGCATCTTCTTAATCCATGAGTGATGGGGGAGGGTCCAGACAATTGTGGGTGGGACCATTCTTTGGCCAGTGAACCTGAGTTCTATAAGAAAGCAGGCTGAGCAAGCCATGAGGAGCAAGCCAGTAAGCATGTCTCCATGGCTTCTGCATCAGCTCCTGCCTAAGGTTCCTGCCCTCACTCCTTTGGATAATTGACTATTCTATGAAACTCTGAATGAAATAAACCCTTTCTCTCCAAGTTGCTTTTGGTCATGGTGTTCCATCACAGCAATAATAACCTTAACTGAGACACACCCACCTATAAAGGCCTGCATGGATTTCTGTCTTTTCCAGAGAATTGTGTTCCATCTTATTAATATCTCTATTATTACTACTATCTTCCTCCTTGTCGTCTTTCTCTTCCCCATCTCCTTTTCTTCTCCCTTTTCCTCAGTGTCCTCCTTTGTTTTCAGTTATTTGTATTTATTTGATATTTGATATGTAGAACACACTGATCACTCAACCTCCACCCTCCCCCATCCCTATCTACTCCCCCACACTCACTCCCAAAAATCCCTTGCTCACATTCATGTCTGTTGGTTTTATTTGGTGGCCCACTGAGTTTAGCCAGGCTTGTGTTACCATGGATCTGGAGCTATCCACCAGAGCATGGTGAGCTCAGCAGGGGTGTGCACCTGCTGATAGTAACTTCTGCTCTCCCAGAACCTCTCAAATGCCAGTATTTTAGAACTGTTGATTTTGTTTGGCTGTCTTCTGCCCCCCTCGCTATCATTATTGTTTGTTCGGTGTCCCACTCTAGTTTGGCTCGATGTTCCCTCAGTCATTCCTAGTCTGTAAACGGGACTAACAGTAGCTTCCTTTGGTCCAGCCTTGTCCTTGACTCATTTGTCTAACTTGGCTTCCAGCTTTTGAAGTATCTGAAAGATTCAGTCTGGGAAAGTGAGCATCCCACACTAGCTGTCACAAAACAGTTGAATCCAGTTAGCCCCACCTGCCCCTGGTTGTTTACCTAAGGAGAGCCTCAGCACCCAACTGTGTCTAGGGCCTGTACACACTTGCACTTCCCAACTGTTCCAGTGAGGAAGCCAGTTGACATCAGCAGATGTTTTCTGAATGAAATCCACTCAGCCATGTCTTGACGGTAGACTCTTCTCATGGCAACCCATCACCTGTTTTAAGAGGCATGCCTATTTTCCTCTTCCCTCTGGGAAGAGTACAAATAGTTAAACAGATGGCTCTGTCTGTTGAGCTGTGAATTAATTGGTAGATTATGGTTCTGGTGGGAATGATTAACCCCATTCTTACAGAATTATTATTGGGGAATGTTGGGGTCCTTTTTTGAAGCTGTTTAGATATGTCCTGGAATTTTATAACCTACTTGATCTGTTTCATTACAAAATGAAAAACTAAAGACAGTTGCTATTTGAATGAAAATTTTCCTTTAGGGTAATTATTTCCTACAGGAAGTCAGTATTTCAGGTTTGTGTATTTAGAATTGCTTTTTGGCTTTATCTTTATTCTGATATAAATTAATATACTATCTATTGAGAGCAGTGTATATTAACAGTTTGATTAATTACCAGTACCATTTCTTAATAAAGTAATGTCAAGTAATAATATAATATTGAAAATTTTAAGCATAGCAGTGTTTTTAAGGGACCTAAGTAAATAGTCTGGGTACTTTTAACACAGTGAATATCTTAGATATTTCTTTTGTTCCATGAAGTACTAAAATATAATATTTGTAGTCATAACCTTCCAAAATATATAATACTATCTCACAGGTATGGATTCAATCACTTTCCTGAACCCCGGGACAGGCTAGCTGATGTGTTTATAAAAATATAAAGAAATATATTTGTTATATGGGGTTATGGGGAGGTAGGTGTGGGAGAAGGGGGTGCCTCAGCAGACCCAAGCCCAGGCATCCCTTCCCCCTGAGGGACCAGCCACACATGAAGGAATAGTATAGAAATAGAGTTTATTCAGGGCATGGGGAGGGGAGCTAAGAGGGTAGTAGAGGCAGAGAAAGGCAGAGAGAGGGAGAGAGAAGTAAAAGAGTAGAGAGTAGAAAAGTGGAGAGGCCGGCCATGACCACGTGGAGAGAGGGGGGAAGGGAATGGGGAGAGGTAAGAGATGCAAGAGAGAAGAGAGAGAGGAGGGACAAGCAGCCCCTTTTATAGTGGGCCAGGCCCACTTGGCTGTTGCTAGGTAACTGTGGAGTGGAGTTTAGACAGAATGCTAATGCTAGCTGTGGCTTAGGATTTAAGAAGTGAAAAAGTGAGTTTGGCTTGAGCTTTCTAACTATGCAGCATTGATCTGTAACGGGGCTCTAAAGGGAGCTGAACCTGTCAGCCTAGGTTCCTTCTGGGTATGACACTGACATTTACTTTATATAATTTGCCCATATTACAAAATATTATTCTTTAATTTTTTTAGAAACCATTTAAAAGCAGCTAAGTTTAAATGGCTTCTAGGACATAAAAAGACAAACTTGTGAGCAAGTGGAATCCACAGGCCATACACTGCCCACCCCATTGTAAACAATGAAATGCTAACTGAGGTAGGCAATCCTTATAAAAGCTAAGGATTTTGCTTTGTGTCTTTTCAGTGTGTGCTGTCATAGTCAACAAATTCCTCACAGAGAAAGCAAGGTCTTGAAGAGGCTTTCCACACAATAGACCACCTAGGAGGAGAGGAGTGCAGGGCCAGGCTTGTCAACAATTGCTCTTTGCTTCACTTGTTTCCTGTGTGAGGACTTTTCTCTCTGTTAAGTTTTTAGAAGGAAACAGGAGTGTTTGTTATTCAGGAATTCTGATTTGTAATGAATTTAGAGGCATGGAGTGATTCTGTGGTTTGGCCAAATACAAACTGGTCTGAGTACATATGGAAGGGAGCCCACTTAAGTGACCTCAGGTTACTGAATTATCTACATTAGTGCAACAAGGCTGATTTTTAGTTCCTGTTGAGTTTCTACATACCTTCCAGATACCAGGTATCATGCCAAGTACTACGAACAAAAACTGACAGGAAGTTTACTTTGCTCAGAGCACTTATCCAGTCTGTGCAGTTTGTCCGTTTGAAAGAAGAAAGAAAAGGGAGGGAAGGAAGGAGGGAGGGAGGGAAGGAAGGAAGGAGAGAGACAGTCACAGAGAGAGGGAGAAGCAAGGGGAAGGAGGGAGGAAAAAGGAAGGAAGGAAAAAAACAAAGCAAAGCAGCAATGAGAAGCGATATTTATTCCCTGGCGGACAGTTTGGATCACCTGAGAAATTTATAAATTCCACACTTCATGCTACTCGCTGACCCAGGTTCTGATTTGTGCAGTCTTAGGTATAGCCTGTGCACAGAGTTTTTTTATTTGTTTTTGTTGTTTTGTTTTGTTTAAGAGCTCCCCTAAGTGATTTTAGTGTCCAGTAAAGGCAGAAAACCACTAGCATAAGGAGAGGTGGACACAAAATAAAACAAAGACATAAATAGCAAGGAAAGAAGCAAAGTAACCTTTAATGAGTAAAAACATACAGAGAGGATGTGGTAGCTAGAAAGCGGGAGAAACAGTACATTCCACTGAGTGGAAAGAAGGGAAGGAAGGAAGACAGACAGACAGACAGAAATGGGGGGAGGAAAGGACATGGCTGCTCCCAGGTACAGTGGAGGAGAAAGTTTATTACAGATACATGGGAGAGCATGGCCAGAAGCAGAGACAGGACATCTGGGAGAGTCCAGAGTGGACATGACCAGACTGAGTTGTACCACCTGGGCAGAGAGTGGGGAGAGAAGGGAAGAGCTGGTGAAACAGCCAGGGGGCCACAGGTACAAAGAGAGCTGGTAACCAAAACACTTTGATTATATAGGGAAAAACAGCCCAGGGTGCTGGGCTAGGAAAGTTTAGGGTGGGTGTGGGGGTGGGTTGTGCCAGCCAGAAGGACCCTGTCACAGGTAGGGACTGAGGGATGCAGGGAGAACCTGGGAACCAGTGTCTGCTTTGGTGTGTTAAATGGGTACCTCAGCCATTTGTCCCAGGTTTGAAACCTAATACCCATTTTAAAGTGTTAGAACTTCTGGGTTAAATAAACAAGCACATCCATAGGAGAATGACCTGGAATCATGATCAGATAGGGACAAAGGAGCTATTACTGAACAGGCAGATGCTCACACACTGCTGTCTGGTTCTGTTCTGTAAACACAGGAGTCATCAAAGAGTTCTGGGGAAAGGACTCTCCTCATCGTATCTTAGTGTACAGAGATGACTCTGGAATTATGAGCACCACTGATGGTCTCGGAACGCCAGGCAAGGAGCCCAGGTACCAAGTCACTGCCAAGTCCGCTTGAGAAATGATTAGCTTAAATGCCAGTTAATGGCAGTGAATCTGGAAAAGAAATGACTATTTCGAAGATTTTTAAAAAGAGACAGAATTGACAGGATGTGGTCACTGTTGATGATTAAAAAGACTATATGCCTGATTGAATTATAGGATGGCTAGAATCAGGGATGCCAGGTGTCTAATGGGAAAGAGAGAAAGGGAAATGACTGAATTCCTTTTGATTTCTTTTACTTTGAAATGCTGGTGAAAGTGTCCACTAAGAGCCCTCTAGTTAACCTTTCAAATATAAGAACAAGAGTGAGAACTGATGCTTCCCTAGGGATATGAATGGAGTAGTCATCAGTCTGGCCAGGAGACCAGATTGCCCAAGTGTGAAATGCACAGGACTGTGGGATTCAGTATGTAAGGTGTGGCCACAGGAGAAGAGCCATCACTTTGGCTCCCACCTGGGTTTAGGTGACAAGAGTAGGACCAGAAGGAAATGATATAAAAAGGAAAAGCAGATATAGAAAAGGGAAATTAAATATTATAAGCTTCAGAACAGTGAAAGAGCCTTAAGATTAAGACATGCCCATAGAGTAGGTCAACATCACTGGAATGCTGGTTTGAGGACCATTATTTCAGTTGCCTGTCAAAAAATAGATTGAATAAATTTAGGAAGCCTTTTTCCTGCTCCTAACATATACAAAATGAGAGAGAGTCTTCTTTAGCTTTAAAAGTACTTCTAATTGGTAATCAAACTCAAAGAGAAGATAATTCTCCATATTCCATGAATGAAGAAATAATTAAAACCACAGAAACAAGTAAAGACTGATGCTGAAGGGACCAGGAAGGTGTCAGAACACAGGGAGAGGCAAAAAGAAAGAGAGGACACCAGCATCTACAACAAAAGATGGAGGCTTCTTCTGTACAGAATTTATACAAGGGATGGTTTCATCCATGAGTGCAACCAGGAAACTCAGGGCAATCATTTGCTAGAATGTTTTTAAAGAAAACAGTAGAGCTTTAGAAGAAAGGAATTCTGGGTGAGGGAAGAAAATCATTTATGCATCATTTAGAAAACTAACAGAAACTAGGCAAATGTACTTGGAGAGAAATATGTGAAATATAAAAAGAAAAAGCAGGAACAAATGGAGGGATAACTAGAAACAAATGAAGATGAATTTGAATAATATTCAAATAATATATATTATATATTTGGATATACCTGCTGAAGATAGAAAGGATGTAGAGGTAAACAATGAGGATCTACTAGACAAGTGTTTTAGATGGCCACTAAGGTAAGTGGGGAGACAGAGCTGATCAGAGACACATCTTCAGATTGCCAAAGAACATTGGAGGGCTTTCCTGCAATGGGGTGTTATAAATCTGGGGTGGTATCATACTATAAGATTTGCAAGTATAAGATTATAAAAGTCAGATTGTAGGAAAATGTACAGAAATAAGGGAGAAGCGAGCAATAAGGGGCACCCGTGACACTTGTGTGAAGAAATGGGGCAAGAAGACTCTGCTGTCCTCAGTGGATATCTCAGACCAGTTTCTCTCAGACAACATTTGCTAAAGTGAGCTAGAAAAATTCTAGCAGTCACCCATAGTTCTCCTATTCTAGCTTCTGAAAAAAGACCTAGGGCAGTACTGTTGCAGCGGGAAACATGGTGCCTTTGGCAGGCTGCAATGAGTGAAGATTTGAAGGCCTCATCTTTCTTGTCTATGCACACTGAACTATCTGTTGAGTCAAGGCACTTTTCCTATAGGTACCATTTGTATTTATTTGAAAATGTATGGTGTAATTCTTAACACCTGAATATATCCTTGCCTGTAATATGAGAAGCCTCCAGAGACTGGAGACTTGGTCATCATCTGAAGAAGGTCCGGTTCATTAACATTCTATAAGTAAAATGTCACTTATGTCAGGAAGTACTGCTGATGAGATTTTTAGACCCTTAAAATCAGCTATGGTGGCAGAAATGTTGAATAGAAAGATGGGCTTTTTAATTAAGTTGAAATTGAACATTTAAGGTGACTTTTCAGGTACATTCAGTAAGAGCAGCGTTAATAGTGAACCCATGGGCCCTATTAAAGGACTAGAAGCCTGTCAACTCCAGGTCACTAGCCAAAGCCCAATGGAGTTTGCTGTAATCAAAGGTTTTCCTGCCTGACATTTGGGACACAGGCTGACTTTATGAAGGTGGTTAGCTTTGAGTAGAGGAGTGTCCATCATACGAAATCTACCTTCAAGTAGAACTAATTGTAGCACAAACTAAAAAAGTCAGCGGATAGTCTATAGGGACACTTCTATCTCCTCTCAGCTACCACTGCTGTGCCATTCAAATAGCATTTTGAAAATATTATTGTCCTACTTTTTGTTGTTTGAACATTTCTTGAAAAGCCCAACCCAAACTCCTACACATTGTGTTCACTATAAGTTAGTAACAGTTATAAGATGGGCAAACAATATTATAAGCATATAGTATAATGATAATATTAGGTAACATAATCGGCTTATGTGTCCGACAAGTTGGAACTGAGAAGGAAATCAGGGAGTGGCATTTCAGCCATGTGACCTATGGAGGGACATGGCTACTCTGAAGCAGGCAGTGGACATAACATCTTCTTATGCAGCAAAAGATGAAACCACTCACTGTGCATGATGCTAACATGTCCATTTCTCTGTGGCCGTTTTCAGGGGCATTGTCCAGTCGGAAGAGAAACTTGTCATCAGTGCATCTTGGGCAAAAGATGATGATATCAGCAGACTCTTGAAATCGTTGCCGAACTGGACTAACATGGCTCAGCCCAAACAGCTAAGGCCTAAGAGGGAGGAGGAGGAAGACTTCATAAGGTAAACGCCTACTTTCTAATCTATACTAGACAAGGGAGGAAAAACCAATATATTCAACAAAGCCTTTCTCAAATGAAATGGTGAATCTAAAGATCAAAAGATAATTACTTGAACTTGAAATATCTGACACACACATGCCCATCTCCTTTCCCATCCAAGTGTGCTTTGGGCTCAAAAGTCAGCAAGAAAGGCTTGTGAATCCAATCTGAAGCATTGCCAAGCTGGGCTAAGATGCCTCAGATTATACAGGTACAATACAATCACTTGTTCATTCGTTCGTTCATTCATTCATTCATTCAGCAAAGCTTTACTGACCTCAGATTATACAGGTACAATACAATCACTTGTTCATTCATTCATTCATTCATTCAGCAAAGCTTTACTGACCCTGTTCTTGACAAACCTATAATAAGATAAACTTCTATATATCCAATAAAAAAAATTAAAAAAAAAAGATAAACTTCTGCTCAGAGTATGTCTGTGTCACAGCACTCCAAGCATGCTCTATAGCGTCCTCGTTTATTCACACAGACTGTATTTTCCTCATTGTTTTCTGCTTGTTTTGACTAAAGTAAGGTCTCTCTTTTAACTTTATCACTCAGCATTTGGCTGTGAACAGCGTATTTATTTAAGCCATGGAATCTGATGAAGCTACACTTTTTTATTTTTTTTTTTAGCATCTGGTTTGCAACAGTAAACTAATTTCACTTACATAACTGTAGACCGGTGTAAAATATATTTTATCACATTAGAATTATGTTCATTTTTACTATCTTTTGTTTACGCAAGTGAAGAAATAGATGGAATGATAAAATAAAAGCACTTTTTAAAAGCAAAGTCCAAGAGCTAGGTTAGTGAAACATAACTGAAATCCAACACCCAGAAGACAGAGGAAGAGGTCAGAAATTCATTACCGTTTAGTGCATAGTGAGTACCATGCTGGTCTAACCTTATGACCTAGAGTCAAAAAAGAAAGAGAAGAGGAAGTAGAGAAGGAGGAGGAAGAGGAAGAAGAAGGAAAGACCAAAAATAAGAATAAATAATTTTTAAGATAATGGCCACTGTCTTCACTTTCAAGTTGTGATTAAACTATAGGCTTGTCTGAGACAGAATGTAGATAGAAACTCTAGATAATGTGGTGGTTTGAATAAGAGTGTGCCCCATATACTCAGGTATCTGAAGATGCGGCCCTCACTTGGTGGCCTTGTTGGGGTTTAGAAGGAAGCTGCAGCCTGGGAGCAGGTTTTCAGAGCTATAGCCTTGCCCCACTTTCAGTCCATTCTCTCTGCTCTATGTTTATGCTTTCCTACTACCCTTCCCTGCCATTATAGATTCTCCCTCTAGAACCATAGCCAAAATAAACTGTTCCTTCCATGCGGTGCTTTTGGTCATGGTATTTTATCACAGAAAGTATCTCATACAAATATTAAGTATTTACTGTTCATAAAGTTAACTGTATTCAAACGCTACATGACTTATCTGAAAGTAGATAAATTTTTCTTGATCTTAGCTCTTACATAGTTATAATTGAAAAGTTGTAGAACACTAAGTGTTGGGTGAGATATATGTACATTTCTATTTGGCATATGTTAGGACTTGAATTGCTAGGAAATAGTGTGTGCAAGTTTCGATGGTTCACTTTATCAGTTTTCTGAAGTATTCTTAAGGGGCTGTAAATAATGGCCCATCCATTAAGAACATGAACTGATCTTGCAGAGTACCTAAGTTTTGTTCCCAGCACCCTCTGCCCCTAACTCGTTACAGAGGATTTGACATCTCTTTCTGAACTCTTCAGGCTCCTACATCCACACATAGCCACACACAGAATACACACATACACATAACTTAAAATGTCTTAAAAAACAAATCCTGTTGGCCTGTGTGACGTGAAGGCTGGATAGCTTCCATCTGTTGATCAGCTGTTCCTGTGTGTGTGCTGAGGTAATTTGATGACATTTAGTATGCATTTCTCTCAGATGATGCTGAGCAATTTCTCGTGCATTTTAATATATTTGTTGGTGTTCATGCTCTTTTTTTTTCATATCTACTGCTAAATTTTAATTATGGGTTGTCGTGTGTGTGTGTGTGTGTGTGTGTGTGTGTGTGTGTGTGTAGAAGTAGGTTTCCTAGTAATTTGTAGGAGTATACCAGATTGTCAATCCTTTGTCATAGATAAACCAGTCTTCACCCACTTGACAGGTTGCTTGTTTATTCATTCACTGATGTCTCTCACTGAAGAGATTGTCTATAATAATTACAGTTTATTGTTTATTTTATGGGTAGGGCATTTTGTCTAAGAACATTTGCTTACACAAAATCACAGAGGAATATTCCTTGGAAACTTTGATGTAGTGGTTCCTCAGCATCTTTTTAAAAAACTTAATTTTTAATTTTATCCTCCTGTAACCCTAAACCTTCCTTAATTGAAATTATGTTCTCATGACTTTAGCCATGCAAAATATCCTCATATCTCCCACCACAAGAGAGGATGAATGATTGAAGGATTGATTAAAGCTTAAGTAGATATAATCAACTGACTTTAATACAGAAAGCAAGCCCCAAGGTGCTATTCTTTTACAGAATTACTGTCAAATCATCATTTTACCACATTCTCAAGTGGTCTGAGTAAGCACATTCTTCTTCTGCATATCAGTTAACCGTGTTATCAGCCTCAGTGGTTGAATTAGAAGCAATTTCTAAATGACAGGTTTTTTTGCACCGATATTTTAGGCTACTTCAAATGAGCAACTGGTCTTCTCATTGTTCCTTAGCTTATTTTTACGTAAGAACTTCATCGTAATATATGCCTACAAGAAGATGGTTATTCAGCTGGATTAGTTACCTTCCGAAGCTCAGTGTGAAAGGAAACTGTTCCATTCCAGAAGAGAATACTGTGCCAGGAAAGCTCGCTTGCATGCTCGCTCTCTCTCTCTCTCTCTCTCTCTTTCTCTCTCCCTCTCCCCCTCCCCCCCCCTCTCTGGCACCACCTTGGGTTTAAAACAGCTAGAATTAAGGATCCAGCTTTCTTTCTTTGCTCTTGTTTTGATCATTCAATCAGACTAGTCTTTATATTAAACTCAAAAGAAAGGCCAATCATACAAATATTTCCTCATTTTTGTCTCAATGAAATATATATGATTATGCCCATATAACTAGATCAAAATATCAAATTCTCTCATACTCCATAGATCTACCATCAAAAGGAGCCCATTCTGCATCATAGTTTAGTTTTTCATAAATTTGGTCATAGTGGCTGCTTTGTTTTATTAGATTTTATGTCCACAGTTTTGCATGTAAGCATACTTTGACAAGCAGATTATAAAACCTCGTCATGAGAGAAAACCCTTTCAGGTATGTTTTATTTAGATATGACTAGCTCTTTCCTTTTAAACTGTCCCATTCTTTTTCTAGATTAGATGTTGAAACCATGTAAGTAGAAGAGAGACCCTTCACTGATACTCCAGCAAACCAGAATTGACAGAGGACCAGATTTAGCACATTGAGTACCATATAGCACTGCATGAAACAAAAAGACTGGAAAGTTACTCTCCTCTTATAATTAGTTTTTAAAGCTCAGAAGACTGTTTGGTGAACAGATGAATATAGAATCCTGTGTCCTTTGCATTGAGTAAAGGCTATGCTCTCTTCATTACTAAATAAGTCTTTTTTCTATTCTTGTTTTTTAACTGAAAAAAAAAATAAGATGTATTATTTCCTGGTTCAACTTTGAATGGACAGAGGGGGAAAAAAACTAGGTCAAGCTAGGTCTTTAATAGAGAGGGAAAAATGCTAATACCCTTTTGTTCCCAAAGAGCTAAAAGCAGGCTCTCTAGCCCATTGTCTTTATGCCTGTCATGATGTGTGTGTGTATGTGTGTGTGTGTGTGTGTGTGTGTGCGTCTCTGTGTGTGTCTGTGTATGTGTGTCTGTGTGCCTGTGTATGTATCTCTGTGTTTGTGTCTGTATACATCCTTTGAGATAATAGCTAGCTATCCACTGATTAAGTTTCTGGTGGGTATAATTAACAGAAGGAGAATGGTGAAGGAAGTAAAAGAGACAGGGCTGGGCTGTCTAGGAGTTAGGAAGACCAGCAGTCATCATTAGTAGATCCCCAAGACCTGCTACTCTTTTCACTTATGACCCTTGTATTTTACAGAACAAGACTCATTCCTCTAGAGCCAGCTCTGAAAGCTTTAGTGTGGCAGACCAGGCTCTGAGTGTCAAGGGATAAAGGCCAAACAATAAGTGTAAAACCTACAGATTAGTCTTGGATTATAGCAAACTGATGGTAAATTATAAACAATCATTCTCTAGACCAATAATATAAGGATTGTCAGTGCCTGGTGGTATATGGCAACATCATGAGTCTCTAAGTGGTACCATTCCCACTCTACAAATGAGGAAACTGAGAAAGAACCTTCTTCATAACACAGCCATTAAGTGACAGAGCTGGACTTTAAACCTAGGTAGCCTGTCCCCCAGAGCCACCACACTGTGGCCATCCAGGCTTAAATTGGGTCAAGAATGTACGTTTTGGGACTTTTGATGTACTCCCTCATTTTCATTGATTATCATAATCTCAACTGATAGAGGGTTTTTTTTTTTCAAATATTACAGACATGTATTATGATGCCACTTTGACTTTTTTATTGTTATGTCTTATTTAATATATTGCATTATTGTGGGTTCTCTTTATTCCAATAGCAAGCTTTTAAACAGTATGTACCCAGATGTGTCTGGAAGGGATGGTGTATTAAATCCAGTACTATTTTTAAAAACTCTTTCTTATATTTTCCTCTTAATAAGTCTGTCTGTTCAAAGCAGAGAAAATTGAGATTAGTAAAGGAAGAAAGATACAAAGAAGATAAAATCTAAAAACAAATAGTTAAAATTAAATCTACACTTGGGGTAGAGGCTGGTGTGGTTCTGAGTAGGATGAGGGCCTCAGGCCATCGTCTCTGTCCTTTCAGGGACTTAGTTGTCTAGATGCTAACCTCCCACACGCCTTCTGCAGGGCCAGGTGGCCGGCACATTCACTATCAGCCTTTTCTCTTTAATTGTGCTATGAATTTGGGGGGCACAATGATTAAATAGCAGGAAAAATATTATTTCAGTGCTCAGTGGATGACTACAATGATTTCTACGTTTCTATTCGGTTTGATGTCTATACTACTGTTTAATTTAAAGAGACAGAACAAAAGCAGAGAGTGGATTGGCACTTTTTGTCTTCCTTCTGTGAAATCCTCAAGCACACAGTATATCCTTAATAACTGTTAATGAATGAAAAGTCAGCTAGTCTTCAAATAAGCAGCACACAATATAGAACTGAGGAGTGCCACCAACTGGGAAACTGCTTTCCCTCTGGAAGCTCACAGGCCTAGGTTCTGGTCCTCAGCCCTGGCTGCCATTAACTAGTCTGCTTTGTTCTCTTTTGTTTTGCTTTTTCTTCAGTTCTTTCTTAGCCCTAATCAGTTTCTTCATGAGGCTCACTAAAAATTACAAAAGATGCAAAGCTAGAATATATTCATATATAGAAACAATAGGAATGAAGTAGAGCATTGACAATCTTCCGAGAAGTTGTACTTGAGACTTAAAAGGGCCCCACGATAGTGTCAGCAACAGCTATTGAAAGGTCTCCTTGAACTGCAGCCACTGTGAAAACCTCTAATAAATCTGAAGGAGCAAAGCGGTGATACAGTGGGGAAGGACGTCAGCTAGCTCTAACAATCATTCTGTAGACTGCAGACACTTATCTCACTATCTCTAGATGCTTAATATGACTTTTAAAATGCAATTAGAAAAGGAAAGATGAATCAGACTCATGAATATATTAACCAAGTGCAAGGGTAGAAAATGCTTTGCTAATTTTTTTTTTTTTTACCCCTCAATTAAACAAGGTGAAGGTCATGGATAGATAGGGGACACAGTCAAACAAGTCAGGGTGAGAAGCGGACTTAAGTCTCAAAATTAAACAAAAGAGACAGGCCATTAACCAGAAACTCAGCTACAAACATCAGTGTTTGATGAATTTAGAGCTTTATTCCTTATATCAAAACTCCTGTTAGCAAAAAACTGGCAATAAGTGAAAAATAAAATAAAATTTCTCATATAGGTTCTAAAATGTTAGCTTTTCTAGACAATAGCTGAGAATCATAATCTCATTAATCTCATTTTTAAAAGCACTAATTATTTTATATATTGTATGTTTATTTAATTTCAGGTGAACATATTTAATAATTTCCATTGAGGTGTGAATTTAACACTATTTTTTCTCTCATTTGAAGTCTTAATAACAGATTTTAAAAGCTGACCTTCTGATAGAGTCTGTCTTGGTCATGGGTGAGGGTAGGTTGCCTGCGATGGAGGCTGAGCAGGTGAGCCAGGCAAGGGCCAAGCAACGAGCCTGCAGGTTGAATTTCCCTGCCAGGTGATGAAGGCCTACTAGCCTGCCTCCCTCTACTTGTCTGTCACTACTAGTCCATAGGTTCTCAGCCTACCATATTCCTTCCCCCTCCCTGTTGGTCATCCCCAGCTGTCCTTCTTGGTATGGCCTCCAGTCATCCCAGGGATAAGCAGTGAGGTGTCACAGGCGGAAACAGCCATGACTGGTGTGAACAGTGTGCAGATCCTTTCTGGTGTGGTGAGTGGTGTTGTCAAAGGGAATGTAACACAAACCCACAAAAAAACAAAACTCAAAGGCATTAGGGAGGGAAGAAGATGGAACTGGGACCCAACCAGGTCAGAATAAAATGTCTAAAGTCAAAACATCATTAGCAATGTGAACAGATTGTTTAGTAACAAATATAATCACTGGAAGAATTGGGAAAATAATGTTTAAACCACTGTCTGTGAGTTTTTCTGGGACACAAAACTGGAGCTGGGAGGAGTGAGACACGGGGCCAGTGTACATTATATAGCCATGGTAACTATTACTTTATGTTACAATGTTTACCTGCTTAAATATTTCCCCACACACTTAGTCACTGCTACTTACTTCCCTTCACTGATTCTCCACGAATACCCTCACTCTGACATTCCTATCCCTTCATCTTCCTTCGTGGTCGCTTTCCTCCCAGTTTATGGTAGCTCGCTCTTTTCCCTGTGGTCTCAGTCAGCCCCAGATGGTCCTTCCCCACCTCTTTCATCCTTTCTCTCCCTCTATTCTGAATGCTGCTCAGAGTACTGGACCCTTAGTTATCCCTGCTCCAATCAACGACAGAGGGGAAAAATCACAACTGTCAAAACAGTGCAATCCTCAGAGGAGGGTCTGCACTGTTGCATCAGCATCTGTTTGCAAACCTGTACTCATTTTCTGTAGTTCAACTCACAATAAGTGATTATTGATTATTTTAATTCTGTTCTGACAAAGTTCTGAAGCTTACAGCATGTTATTGTTTGGAGACTGATACTGTCTGTATGAGTGAGTGGCATACAATATCTCCTGGCAGAAAACCCATGTGATATGTGGCTCTCTGTAACTAAAGAAACAAGATGGAGTCCACTGCTTTTGCCTAGTGTTTCTCATCCATGAAGGAAACACTGGGGCCAGGCTTGATTGGGGTGCTTAGCTTAGAAAAGAATGTTTAAAATAACTCTTGTCCAAAGATAACAGACCTCATGAATGTACTTATATTGCATTTGTATTGCAAGTTGAGCCAGTGCATTAAAGTAACATACTGTTCACAGTTAGAATTTTGCTTATTAGGACCTGAGTCCATTTTCATGAAAGTTATTAGTCTACCCATAGATGCACCCATGTATTCTGCCACTTGATACCAAAACACAGATACAGAACACATG
>JADRCH010000064.1:12665737-12729739 GCA_019843965.1 Rhynchomys soricoides | reverse complement strand
GGGGGGTTTTAAAAACACTAATACAGGACCTGGGGTATAGCTCAGCTGATAGCGTGCACAGAATAACTGAGCATGGTGGTACACACTTGTGATTTCATCACTCAGGAGGTAGTGGCAAGAAAGTTGGCTACATGGTAAGTTTGAGGCTAACAAGAGACACATGAACTATTATCTAAAACAAAGAAGAAAAAATAAATAGACACACTTAAAAAATGCAAGGTATCAGATACTAAGTTAAAGGCAACAGGAGAGCTGATGTGCAGTGTGGAGCTATACTTGATAATACTCTACTGTGCTAGGGACTTTTGCTGCAAGCATAGATTATAAAGCTCTTAATAATCTCTCAATTATGAGATAATAAATTGCTTAATCTCATAAATATATAATAAAATTTTTGAAAAATTTTTACAAAAAACCATAGAAGGCCTAATTCAGTATTGTTTATGTTTTCCATGTGTAGTTTATAATAAACTAGAGTACACCTTGAAGAAGAAAGCAACCTCATGTATCATGACTGTTTTGTCAAAATTCGAGCACAACATACTACTCTTTGGTACTGCTTAGGGCTCTAGTTTCAATGTATTTATACACATAGCACATTTTTTGTAAAGATTAATCATTTTATTTTATGCATCAAAGGCTCTTTGTCATAAAGTTACCTCATTTTTAAAAAATGGTTGGTTCTTGGATGAGTCCTATATTCCACTGAAATCCCCAGTTACACACTTTTACAACTACCGGTTTACAAAAACCGGAACAACCAGAACTGGTTGTGTTCTGGAACCAACCAGTTCTCAGATCAAATCAGGATTCAACACTTTCTGACCAGAGTCCTTAGTGTGATCATTGCTTTTGCTTTGTTGACTGAGTGACACACATTAAACTGCCTACACAACAGTTGTGAGAGCAAGGTTTATTGAAAACTCAGATTTCTGTCTTCATCCATTGTTTGCTATATAAGCAATGGCTTCTGGAGAGTGGGAAGTGGAGGGATCATCCAGGGTGCAATACAGAGAGCTGCTGATAGAACCATCTCCACTACACTTTGACATTTTTAAATGGGAAATTTGGCCAGGTGACTTGCTTTTGTAATCCCAGCACTAGGATATAGAGGGCTGCCAGGGGTTTAAGGCCAGCATTATCTGCATAGCCTATTCCTGGCCAGCCAGGGTTACATAGTGAGACCCTGTGTCAAAAAAAATAAAATTGAAAATTTAAAAGTAACTCTTTATTACAGATATTGTTAGTAATATAGGCCAAAGAACAAAAGTTGCACTCCTGGGGAAGAAAATAGCAGCTTAAAATAAAACTAATTACAGAGAACTTTTACAGAATTCCTTGCATAGAAATTCTACAGGGCTGAGTCAAATAGGAACAAGGATTTTTAACCTAATGCATCTCCCATAATAATACACTTGAACTTATCAAAAAGTTACCTGCCTTGACCTGTGATTAAGATCTCAGCCTCTAATTGGAAACCAACTCTTTGAACTTAGTATTTTGCTGCCAACTTACTGCATAAAAGATGCTGCTTTTGTGTCCTCTGGAGAGTGAGCCCGCATGGTGGCAAGGCTGCCCTTAGCACAGTAGCATCTAGACTTTTACCCCAGAGCTTAGTAACCTGGGCCTTTTTTCCTCTGGAAAATCTCAGTTGTGTACAACAGTTTCTCTGTGTTCATCTCTAATAAGAACACAACACATAAACCATCCTAGCATGCTTATACAAGGGCAAAAAGAAAACCTGAGGGAAGAAACTATGCATGCATGTCATCATGGATTGAACCTGTCAAAGCATTTCACACAGTTACCATGTCAGCATCATGGAGGGGAGGTTGTTTTATCTCTTGGTCTAAAAGGTAAAGGGTAGAAACTGTGGGTGAGAATTCTGTTTATGTTAGTAATATTGAGATTTTTAACTTAGGACATTATCTTCTTACCATATATACAAATTGTACCTAGTATAAAACCTTCCTTTCCAGAAGTTCAGCACTCTGGTTAGAAATGTAGATCTCTGGCAAGGGATTTCTCTAGGGAGACTGCTGCACCCAGGAGCTCTTTGGGGTGAGGTAGAAGAGACACTTTTGAAAACCATAGCAATTGTCTTACCTCTTAGGTCTTCCCTTGATCTTCAGCTTTGTTGTTGTTGTTGTTGTTGTTGTCATCAATGGAAAACCCTTATGGAAACACATCTCTCTCCCAGAGCACAGCCAGGAAAGGTTCTCCTCCTCTGAGGACCATGTAGTTAGACTTGGTGTATCACATAATCAGGAATAATCTCCCCCTCTTTAGCTTTCTTAATCTCATCTGTAAATGTCTTTGTCCTAGTTTGCTTTTTTGTTTTTTGTTTGTTTGTTTGTTTGTTGGCTAACACCATGACCAAAAGTAATTTGGATGAAAGGATCTATTTTATTGTATATTGTGCAAGTTAAATTCATCACTGAGGACAGTCAGGGCAGGAACTCAAGCAGGATAGGAACCTGAAGGCAGGAACTAGAGCAGAGGCCATAGATGAACACTGCTTGCTCGTGAAATTTGCTGAGCTTGCTCATCAAACTTTCTTACACTCCCAGGACCGCCTGCCCAGGAGCACACTACCCACAGTGGGCTGGGCTCTCCAACAGCAATCACTCCTCAGAAAATCCCCCACAGACCTGTAGTATCTTAGAGGCATTTTCTCAATGGATGTTCCCTCTCCCCAGATGACTCTTTTTATGTTAAGTTTACAAAAAAACAAACAAACAAACAAAAACCCCTCTGTTGGAAGTAACATGGTTGTAGTCTCTGAAGTTAGGACGTGAGCATCTTTGAATGGCCATTATTCATTCATACATCTAGTCTACATCAGTAGTTCTCCACCTTTCTAATACAGAGACCCTTTAATACCTTCTTCATGGCAGTGACTATCAACCATAAAATTATTTTTGTTGCTACATCATACTTGTAATTTTGCTACTGTTATAAATCATAATGTAAATATCTGGATTTTCCGATGCTCGTAGGCAACCCCTGGGAATTGGCGTCATTTATCCCCACAGCGATCACCATCCACAGGTTAACAACCATTGGTCTGTAGTCATACTTCCTACTCAGCCCCCAAAAACTGTCACCTCTGTCATTCTAATTAGTTTCCATTAATCTGCCACCGTCTCATCCGCTCCTGTTGTACATACAGTGGATTCTGTGGATGAGAATCCAGGCTGGAGTGTCTATTTTTCTAACAGCTGCTTTACAACAGTCTCCTACGTGAACAATTCAGATGATCATTTAGGCTTCCCACTGTGTCACCACACCTGAAGCCCAGCTGTGCTGTGTAACAACCCTTTGGTTAAGGTGATGACTAGCAGGTCTACTTTTGTAAAGATGTTCTTACTTCGAATGGTTATTAATTATATGAATTATATGAGACCCTAAGACTCTAGGTTTTCCTCTTTCCCACCAGTAGTTTCTACAGCCGTTGATAATTTTTTTGTGAAACATCACTGAGATTCTTCTGTGAAGAACATGTTCTCTTCTGCCCTTCCCTATCTTCCCCTTCATCTCTCTCTCCCACTCAGACACTGACTGTACTGTAGGCATGCATTCTTTTCAGTTCATTATGTTATTACCAGGACTGTCTTTTTACTGAAATACGTACAGTGAAATGCAGCTAATCTTACTGTTCACTTTGATGAGGAGTTTTGACAAATTTATATACTCTCTCTCTCTCATACATACATACACACACACACACACACACACACGCACACACACACACACACGACCTATACTCCAACGAGTATGTAAAACTCATCCATTACTCCAAAAAAGGTTCTTTGCCCCTTTCAACATTGGAAGTATCCACAGTTCTGATACCTTCACCATAGATTAGTTTTGTCAAATTAGATTACTTTCTAGAATTTTATATTAATACACTCATACTGAGTACACTCTATCTGTCTTTTGTTTCACTCCTCTTGCTGGCTTGAGCTTTTTCCATGTTACTGTTTGTCAGAACACAGTCCGGCTATGGAGTCATATGAGGAGACTTCTGAAAGCTTGTGAGAACACTCCAAGAAAACAAGACAGTTTTGACCTCAATTTCTTAAAAACATGGAATTGTTCTTGAGAAGTGTTTTCATGCTCCTCCCAAGTAGAGAAGATAGGAGTTTACTTCAGATTACTCATTATTGCTTGCTGTTGTTAATTATGCCTGTTATGGGGAAACATGTTTTTGCCATGTGTGGTTTGTCCTTGTGATTGTATACCGCTTTGACTCATGGGAACTTGCTTAATCATCAGAGTATAAATTGTCTGAGGCTCTGAATAAAGTTGGCTATTGCATGTCACTTTAGTCTGCCTCATTTATCATTCTGTTTCATAATCCCAGGCTTCTTTGCCTCTAGAGCAGTAACCGTTTTTCTCTTTAGAACTTTATATTTATGGTTGACTTGTATTCTGTTGTGTGGGTAGACTATAGGTTTTTTTTTCCCCCACAGACTTCTATTAACAAGCATTTGATGTGCAGTCTTAGTCAATTTAACTAAAATGTCTATCAATGAAGCTTTGTTGCTCATTAATTCTTATAAAAATCTTTCTCTCTTCATATGCCTTTATTCTTTTGGATAATCACATGGAAGAAGAGTGGCTGGATCGTGGGATCAAAACATATTTAATATTATATGAAATTGCCCAGAGCCCTCATTGCTTCAGTTTCTTCTCAGCATCTTGTCTGGTTTTTATTTGCTGTAAGAGTTTACATAAAACTAGTATTATTTCTTTAAATGCTTGATACAATTCTATAATGAAGCCATCTGTTCTTTTTCCTTTTTGAGAACCTTTAGATAGTATTTTGGTCTCTTCAATATGCATGCATATGTGTATATTTATAGATCCTATTATTTCTGAATCTCTTTTGTAAATTAAACATTTCAAGGAATTTATTCATTTCTTTGATCTAATTTACTGAGGTCAAGGACCTGGAACAGGTTTGAATATTCCCGTGTATCCCTCCACCATCTGTAGGATCTGTGGTAAGAGCCCCCGTTGATTTCTGATATTAGTAGTATGTGTCCCCTCACATTTTTATTCATCAGTTTATTTAGGGCAAAATCTGTCCATCTCTTTCTAGAATAGCATAGATTCTTAGCATTTTTGACTTTGTGAGCATATAGTTTCATTTCCATCCGCCGTCCTCTGCTGTTGTAGCATGGACACACCGTAGTGCACACACAGATAAGGAGAGCAGCTGTGGCCCAGTAACACTTTATTTAAATAAATAGGCAGTGGTGTGATTGCACTGTGAACATTAATCACCAAATTCCATTTTTATCAATTTATGAAGTTCTGAGGGTTTTTTTTTATTTTATCAGTTTTTACAAAGAACCTTTTTATTGTTTCATTAACTTTACCAAATAGGTTTTCATTTCTCTGACTGTTGCTTTCAGCTAACTCTGGGTTACTTTACTCTTTATATGGCACTGTAAGCACCTAAGGGTGAAAGTTGGCATTACTGATCCTATCATTGTCATCTCTTCCTCCTCCTCCTCCTCCTCCCCACCTCCTCTTCTTCCTCTTCCTCCTCTTCCGCTTCTTCCTTTTCTGATGTGAGCATTTACAGTTTTACATTCCTCCTAAGTTCTGTTTTAGCTGTGCTCCACAAATGTTGACATACTGCATTTTCCTTATCATTCATTTCAAAGTATTTTTTCTTTCCCTGATGATTTTTTTTATGAGCTGAGACTACTTAGAATCACAATCCATAAATTTCAAATATGCAGAGATAGTCCAGATAAATTTTGTTATTGATTCATAATGTGGTTCTCTTATGGTTAGATAATACAATCTGAAATGAACTCAATTCTTTACTATACTTGTCATAATGGCCATGAATGTCTTCTGCGTCACTCTTCAAGGTATTGTTGTAATGGATGTATGTATATGCCTCTCTACTTTGATGATATATTCTATACTTATTAATATATATACATATACATACACATACACACACACATACACACACACACATGCATACACCAGTTGGTAGGCACAGTTTATGTTGCCTCCTGTTCAACATCTGATCAGCCATTTAATTATTTCTTCCATTTGTAGTTATACAATAACAAGGGAGTTAATTCAATACTATATCCTCATTATGGCTAAAGCAAAGTCACTGTCTTAGTCGTGGTTTCTATTCCTGCACAGACATCATGACCAAGATGCAAGTTGGTGAGGAAAGGGTTTATTGAGCTTACACTTCCATGCTGCTGTTCATCACTAAAGGAAGTCAGGACTAGAACTCAAGCAGGTCAGGAAGCAGGAGCTGATGCAGAGGACATGGAGGGATGTTACTTAACTGGCTTGCTTCCCCTGGCTTGCTCAGCCTGCTTTCTTATAGAACCCAAGACTACCAGACCACAGATGGTACCACCCACAAGGGGCCCTCCCCACTTGATCACTAATTGAGAAAATGCCCTATAGCTAGATTTCATAGAGGCATTCTCTCAACTGAAACTCCTTTCTCTGTGATAAGTTGACACAAAACCAGCCAGTACAGTCACTATTGCTTTCACTCCTTTGAGGAGAGGGATGTCACATCATCTGAAATAAAGACAAGGAGACTGTTGCTTTCTTCTGACATGATCCCATTAGTCTTTATCCATCTCAAATTATCCCAAGCCCATCTCTCCCAATAATTCCCGTTTTTTTGCTGTAGGGTATTGCTTTTTATATAGAAAACAAACTCTGAGCACTGACTATGCTCATGGCTATTGAGGTAGCTTTGAACCTGTGATACAGTATAAGATGGGGCTAACGTGAAGGAAAATTTGCTGTAAATTTTCTGCTAAAAAGTAAAAGCACATAGAAAGATCATGAGCTACCAAGAAAATGCAGATTAAGACTACTGCTCCCACGAGACCATTACTGTAATTTTAAAGGCCAGATAATGACAATTGTTGACAAGGACATGGGCTCTCGACCTCTTAAACATTCCCCTAAAGGTTAAAGGGAGTATTATCATGCAGTCCAGCAAGTCCACTTTTAGTTATATGCACCAAAACAGGGGACGATAGATCTACATAAACTGTATACAAGATACAAGATACATGGCAGCACTCATAGACACAAGCCTGTAATCCCAGCTACTCTTGAGGCTGAGGCAGGAGAATCCTAAAGCTAGTTCAGACCCTGGGAAACCTATCGAGCCCTTGGATCAACTAAGAGTTAAATAGGGCTGCAGAATGAATCCTTGCCTAACCACACAAAGGCCTGAGTAAATCGGCTGTGCTAAGGTGGGGAAGAAAGGTTGGGACACACATCTCTCCAATCTCAGCACTCAGCAGGCAACTGTAAGAGAATTGTGAGTTTCGGGCCAGCCTCAGCTACATAGCAAGGTCTGTCAAAGAAAGAGAAGGAGAAGGAGAGAGAGAGGGAAGAGAGAGGAGGGGACAGGAAAGAGAAAGAAAGTTGTGAACACAAATGTTTTTAGCAGCATCATAATAATTACTTAAAGTTGGAACCAACCATGTACATCCACATGCTGAATAGATGAATTGATATATCAGATAATGTATTCTTATTTGCTAGTATGAAAACATCAAAGTACTGCTACATCCTTCAATATGGATGAATCTTGAAAATATGCAAAATGAAAGAAAATAGTAAGCCTGGATATGAGTAGAAATTACACATGAATCTCCAAAGTGAGAAAATCCATAGCGATAGAAATTAAACTCTTAGTTACATAAAGGGAGGTAAGTGTAGGCTTTAAAGTGTACAGAACATCCTAAATCACTAAGCCTGGTGCTCTGTGTCCAGTAAACATGCTGATTTAAAGGCTCAAAGGAACAAGTGGGCATACCTTGTCCATCCCTGCTTTACTGCAACCATGGTGATTTGCTGACTGTTACCTCTAAATGAATAGAAGCACACAAACCCTGTTATTTCTTTTTTTATAAAAAAAAATATGGAATGCTTCACGAATTTGCATGTCATTTCTTTAACTGAAAAATAATAATAAAATGAATATTCTAACAAAATGCAAGAAAAGAAAGCTGTTGGTGTTTACCCACATATGACTCGATTCTAAAGAATACAGCAAGGACCTAGCATACCCTGTCCCACATCAGTCTGTGTACACTTCATAGTCTCGTCTAGCCACTCAGCAGTTGTGTGTGTGTGTGTGTGTGTGTGTGTGTGTGTGTGTGTGTGTGTCTGTGCACGCTCACGCATATAAGACAGAGACAGAGAGACAGACCAGGTAAATGGGCATGTGAAAGCCATGGGTTGAATTCAAGTATCTTTCCTAATTGTGCTGAGATGATTTTAGAAAAACAAATTTTGAAAACCTGATTAAAGAACTATCAGTGATATTCTATCCCCATCATTTTTGACAAGGACAAATTAGAAGTTTGAGAAGGCTGAAGGTTTAGCAGTTGTAAAGAGCAGAAGTGTGAAAATGGAAGTGTCATTGTCACATCTTATAAGAACCAGTCAGTATTTTTAGGAATCCAGGCAGATGACCTGGCCTGCTATAATTTTCATCGGTTTAATCTCTTCCAGCTAATTCCATAGGTGATTTTTTAATAGCTTATATTAACATGTTTCACTTTTCTTTTTTTTTTATTGGATATTTTCTTTATTTATCCCCTCTCCCAGTTTCCCCCCTTCCTGGAAACCTTCTATCCCATTTCCCCCTGCTTCTCCACCCACCCACCCACTCCCACCTCCCCACCCTTGAATTCCCCTACACTGGGGCCTTCACAGGACCAAGGGCCTCTCCTCCCCTTGATGCCTGACAAGGCCATCCTCTGCTACATATGCAGCTAGAGCCATGGGTCCCTCCATGTGTACTCCTTGGTTTGTGGCTTAGTCCCTGGGAGCACTGGGGGATCTGGTTGGTTGATATTGTTGTTCTTCCTATGGGGTTGCAAACCCCTTCAGCTCCTTCTGTCCTTTCTCTAACTTTCTTTGCCTACACAACAGAACAACCCAGTCAACTTGTCAAAGAATCTAATTAATTCTCATTAGCATTAATATGGGTATCAGTACTGAATCTTGCATACATCAAAGTACAACTTGGGCAGTCCACTTCATATACTTATTTCATAGTGAACACAGTGTAGGAATTGGTTCCCCGGGTTAATGAGGATCCGAGTGGCACACAGGAGATGTTAATGTTAACCACAGTAATGATAGGAGCTCCACACCACCTGATAGCTGAAATGCCAGAAAAGCTACATGTTAAAGAGCCCAAGAAAGCTAGGGTACAGTAGTGTATAGAGAAGCACACAGAAGAGGCAGCCGTGGGTACGAGGGATAGGATTGACTGCTGTGGGGCAAATGCACTGCTTCTCCTTTTTCTTTGCCTTTCAGTTTTCTACCAAGACATCGATTTCCGAGCTGTGTGTCTTGTAAACAGTGAGCAAGGGTTGTGCTACATTCTTCCAAATTATATCAGAACCTCAAAAAAGGGCAGGAATGAATTACAGATCCTAGAAAGATCTACTCTCTGTTACTCATTCTTAGTCATTCTTTCTTATACCCACATCTTAGGAAGCCATGCTTCTACTTAGTACAGCCACGGTGTGAAGCCAGTCTCTACTTCTCCACCCTGCAGGAGAGACTCAAAGACTCCTGAGTCGTTGCATTCAACTATGGGATCTTTACAACACTCTGATACATGCATGAGGATGGTTTTATTTAAAAACAAGAAATTAAAAAATCATGAAATAGCAAATTTAGCAAGGATGTGAGGAAACTGGAAACCTTGTTCATCTATTCAACGTTAATAAAATAGCATGAACCAGCATTGATTGCTACCTGTCTTGGCATACCAAGTTGCCACTGTTTTCTTTCTACTCCCATAACAAGACAGCAGGAGTGAGGAGCACATACTGCAGCCATCTGCTCTATATTGCCCTTGCCTGTTGCCAGTGCCTCAGCTGGCCAAAGCTCTCTCCTTTCTTTCTCTAGCCTTTGTTCCTTAAAGATCTGAATTCCTAACGAGGCTACCTTTGTCTGTGTACCATGACTTTAGCATACTGTTTACTGTGAACATGAAATTACTAGGAGCAGTGCCTGTACATGCATGATCCTGCTAATCCTACTGCTTTGAGGTAACTTACTTTCTCCCTGGAAAATTAGGTGACTCCTAGGCATCCAAATAACCTTTTTCTGCCTATTGGTTCAGTCATGTGAGAAGTTCGAAGCAGCCCAATGACAAGTTCTCCTTCCAACTAAATGCAGCCACTGTTGTATCTTCCAACAGAAGTACTCCTTCCTGGGCACCACCAAGGCTGGCTTAGCCCAACTCTGAGAGGGAAAGCACACAAATTCCATGAGTAGTATTGCTGATGAGAGAAGAGATTCTTTCTACTTTTAATCCTGAATCCCCAGACTCATCTTTCCTTGTTATTAAGGGATACAATATGATTGGTCTTAGGGTCAAGTATTCCGGCATAGCAATATTGCAGGTACTATCCTGACTGGTAAGAGCTGGATTCTGCCCAGGCCATCCCACTGTTACACCTTGCCAGCACCTTCTGGATTGAGAGTATGGCTGGAGAAGGGAAGACCAGCTGTGTTCTGTTTTCATTCTTGGTCAACAGCATTGTTAAACAAGATACTGTGGCTGTGACTAAGACCCTAAATAGACCTAACAGAGGGACCGTTAGGCAGGGAAGGCAGCCCCATACCCCATGTGCCTGTTTCATGTGAACCTGGCACTGTCAGGTCCAGGAAGAAAGGACTCTGTCTATCTACATAGCCATTGGCATGGGGCTTTGCGCCTCCCTGTTCTTATTTTGACACAGTGGTCCTTGCCCTGCAGGCAACATGCTCCATGATCTGGAGGCTGTTACCTCTAAGCTGAGCTCAGCACTGGGAAATGGTGGGAAAAGATTCAGGGAACAAGCACAAGTAAAGAGACAGAAATGGGTATGTGTCATGTCTGATATAGCTCAAATCTTCAAATCAATCACTTTTGAAACCATTTATGATGTTTCTTTCATAATTCCATGTAGCCTGCTGAAAATGCAGATTTTTTTCTCTTCCTTTCAGTAGATAACAGAATTATTTAAGTTCTAAATGGAGACAATTTTGTGCATCCTTTGCAAAATTCTTTGAAATGAATTCTTGTCAGATAGACTTCTTTAAAGATTATAATTGTGTGGTAAAATTAAGTTAAACAGATTTAACACTCTTGACAAAATTCTCTTAAATGAATCCTTGTCAGATCAAGGTTTTTAGAGATTTTTTTAAGTGTGGTAAAATTTAAGCTTAAGAGGCTTAACACACTTCTTCAGTTTCATAGACTGTGTGTGTTTGTTGGTCTGGCTATGAAGGGGTGCTCTTCCCAAGGGATCAGTTCTTTAAACATAGGAATTATGACTTCTGATTTCTGTCCCTGGAGATTATATATATGTATATACATACACATACACATACACACACACACACACACACACACACACACACACATATATATATATATATATATATATATATATATATATATATCATGTTATCTCTGAGCAGTGATAAGGATCTGTTACTACCAAGTACCTGTTACATCACGTTTTCAACATAATTGTTCTGTTGCCTGTAGCATTCAGAAGTATATCTTCATTAAATAATGTGCTTTCAAAAGAAGGAGAAGATAAAAACTAAAAATTCAGATCTAGAGAGAGACAGTTATTCTCATCCAGTTATCAGTAGCCATCATTGTGGTGGTGAGATATTTACAGAAGCATTGGTTGCATCTTTAGTGTACTGGAGCCACAATTCAAGGCCAGCCACAAGCCATCCAGACTCCTCCTAATATTCTGGTGTCTGTGATTCCTGTGTCCTCTTGTCTCCCTTCCTAGGGTTCCTAGCATGCCTACTTAAATGCCTTCTCGTGTTTGCTGAAGAAAGTTAGGAAGATACAGAAGACCTCAAAAGAATGTTCAAGTCCCTCAGTTGACATTTTTTGGCACATAGATATCAGTATTCTTTAGATCCTTATATGGGATTATTCTGTTTCTGTTATAGACTGTGCACCCAGTGTAATAATAGTTTATTTGAACCAACTGCATATCATCACTAAAAATAAGGCACACCAAACACTTTCTGTGATATTAAGAGTTCTCTATTGAATAATTTCTAATGACTCCATAGTGTTGATGTGGTTCAATTTAATAAATCAGAGAGTTTAAAAAACAAATCTGCAGCCAGGCATCTTGCTAAGGTTATTTTAACACATAAAACTCTTCTACCAGGCGCTTTCACACATACACAAATCCTCAAAGGAATGACTTTGTGTGTGAAATGGTTATAGCTGTCAATCAGTTATTCTCCATGTCATGATTTCTATGCGTCTTCCAGGTTGTTAGGGGGTGATTATGGATTCCTATCAAATGAGATGTCTACTATGTATTCAACATGAGGCAGTTTGTATTTTTCTAAGTCTATTGCTCTCCTGTCTGAGGAGGTTAAGCAAATGTCACTGATCCAGAGGGAAGAGGACCAGCATGCAGTGCCTGGGGCCCACAGACCTGCACACATGGATTAGACTTCTGCATAAATACACTTGTCTTGATTGTCACATTCCACCCAGGGTTAGACCTGCATGCATAAAAATGGCTCCAAGCCTGGCTTTCAAAGCTCTTTGCTTCGCCTGTTGCTTTGTAACCACCCAGCTCAGAGACATACTTTCTGTTATATCTATCAAAGGTGATTAAGGAGCTGGGAAAGTTGATTTATAGGGACATATTAAGAAAAGTAGATATTTGCAGCCTAGCCCAAGGGAAGATATTATAGACGTTTGCTGTTCTCACATCATGAAGGAGACTTAGTTTTGCTTTTCCCAGTAACTAGATTTTAAGGACAGCCAAATTCTGAGGAAGTTTACTGAGGATGACCTCATTTATGCTAATTAGATGATTGTATCAGTCAGAAATTGCATTTAGCAACTACTAGCAAAGTAGAAATAGCAGCAGCTCAAACAATGGCCTTTATTTTTCTCTTGTCTGACATGAAGCCGAGAAGTGTATTGTCTGGGGCTGCAGTGTGGCACCTGTGATGTCACAAGTATGCCTGGACCATCTATCTTCAGGCTCCATTACTCTTAGTCACGGGGTCTCCTGATGTCTCAGAAGAGCCACTGTATCTCAGCTGCTCTGACTACATGCCAGACAGGGAATGGACAAAAGTGGTCCTTGTCCACCATGATCACTACAGAGTTGTCTCCTACACAGCTCTGATTGCGTATCACATGGCACTCATAACCACATCTGCAAGAGGGATGGGGAGATTTAGTGAGATTGTTTGTTTTATTATTTTGACATTGGGAACATTTTCAAATCACAGCAATATGACATGCCTTTTACTAGGCAGGATTGGAACAAGGAGCGCTAGGTAGGAGACCAGGGATTTCTGTCATAGGAATTCACCTCTATAGTAACTGTACTGCTAGAAGGTTCTATCTGCAATACTATACCTTGGGACTTACCTCTCACTGCTCACTCTTAACCTATTTAAGTGCACTTACCAGCACATACCTTGAGTCATTTCTAAATAACTAGCCTCAATGGCCCTAAGAAAAATAATCACTGAAACTCGTTAGTTTCTGTTAAGCAATTTAAGCATTGTGTTATATGCTTAAATATCCCTGGCAGGGGATGAGGACAAGAAACTCAGTTCACTGTGAGTTGCTGGTGGTGAAACTGGTGGATGAACATATGGAGATTTGCTAATAGTGTGTTTTCATCATTATTGATATCTTCCCAGTGAAAAGTTTTCAAAACTACTTTACCTGATCCTCACTTTACTGCAGAAAAGGCTGGTGCCATTACTACCAGCAGTATCACATGGGGATTTCAGCAGTACATCTTCAGCAAGCAACAGACGAAGGCTTCATACCTGGATTTCTCAACTTAGAAGCCTGACCACTAATGTTTACCCAAGCATCACTTGGAAGCTAGTTAGACATGTGGCATTTGGAGGGTCAGTCACCCTCAATGCCTTTTCTTAGACCACAGGGAGTGTCTGTCAGCATGCTCGAGTTTCATGTGCACAGTTTAGTGTGCTCTGTTGTCCCTTTTAGCACAGTATACCCACATCAGCCACTCACATCGAGAGCATCCCTTCTGCTGAAATGACGTTAATCATGGGTGGTGGCTTAGCGGACACCTTTACCAGCACATAATTCACCACAGAGTTTCTGTCACAGTGCTGAATCTGGTGTTGGATTTTAAGTTCTGTTTGTCTCTGGTACTAGATCTTAACTGCCTGTTTGTCCATTAAGAGTTGTTTTATTGTATTTCATGTTACCACCCACTGCTTACTCACAGCTTAAATTGTCTTTTTCCATTCAAATGGAGCCCCCGATTCTGTTCACTAAGCTGCTTTGAGTCTTAAAAGCCTTTGGACTTAGAAAAGACTCCAGGCACTCTCGGTGTCCTCTGGCTTAGCTCTGCTTATCCACAGTGTGACCTAACTTGTAGTGATCTCTTTTCATTTTAGCAGCCTCTCCCTGCTTCCCCTTTTTCTCTCCCTCTCTTCTTCCCCTTTTTTCCTTTAAGAAAAAAAAAATGTGAAATTTTCATCCTTGCTGTGTGTGAGCCAAGTGGTCTCCAGAGTCCCTTCCTGCTCTGTCCTTTATTTACCATGTAACTTCCTCACCCCTAGAGCATTTTGAAGACAGTGGGCTTTGGGAAACCCAGTGAGTTAAAGGTGCCACGAATTGTTTTTGGATGACTCTGTGCTTGGTCCTCCAAGCATACATTAATGCTTATATTTTATTTGCTTCAGATTCTTTTTAAAATAAGTGTGTGAAACCTGTCCCCATCCTTTACCAAGCAATAAGTGAAGTGTGCTTTGTTTTTCAGGGCAGCCTTTGGCAAGGAGTCTGAAGTTCTGATTGGAAACCTTGGTGACAAACTCATTCCTCCACAAGATATTCTCCGTGATGTCAGTGACCTCAAAGCCTTGGCCAACATGCACGAAAGCCTGGAATGGCTGGCAGGCCGAACAAAGTCAGCTTTCTCCAACCTTTCTACATCCCAGAGTAAGTGCCTAGGAGGGTGGCAGCTGCGGGCTGATTGAAGAGCTGTTCCAAGTGCTTTTATTTGGAATATGAGTGTGTATGTCTGTCATCTGATGGAGCATGCCCCAGATTGGCAGAGCCATGTTTGAATTTTGTTCGTACTGTGTCTTTCTTACTTTGAGATTCTGGGGAAGAACTCATCTCAGCTTCCCTCTGTGGAGTAGGAGGAGCCAAAAATGGCTCATGTCACCAGGCCCCATAATAAATCCTAGAAACTCTGCACCCTGGAATAAGGAAACACTGGGCCTCAAGAACAGAAAGCAATTCCTTTTGTCTTCCTTCCAGCAACTTCTCTTAGAGCCTGAGTGCATGGCTACATTCTTTCTCTAACTAGATAAAAGCTATTAAAAATGTATCTAAAAGAATAGTAGAAGTGCTTGAAATAGGAAACAGAAGTAATAAGGATCACAGTTATTCAGAAAAAAAGAGTGAGAACTAAGAGGTAACAGTTGCAGATTTTTAAGATATTGAGAATTAGGGTATGAAATCAAAACGAGAATCCTTTTTATATGAAGGACCAATGATTCAAAGAAAAATAATTAGAAAACTTTAAGGCACATAAACTTTAATTACTATAGAATAAGTGATTTATTGTGTGTGTGTGTTTCCTACATTTGTATATATTTACCGTATGTGTGCCTAGTACCTGTGGAGGCCAAAGAAATTGAGAGGTCCCCTGGAACTGGAGTTATAGATGGCTATGAGCCACCATGTGGATGCTGGAAACAGAACGCGGGCTCTCTGCAAGAGCAGCAAGTGCTAGGACATCACTGTGGCCACTAATACATGCTTCTCTTAAAGCACTGGTTCAAGAGTATGCCTGATGTAAAATAGAGACCGAGGAAAGCTAATGTGGATGCAGAAGGAGGCAAGTTTAGATGTGTGAGTGGAGGGGTTGGGTCAGAATAAGGAAAGGCAAACTTGGTAAACGCGTGAGATCACCCTGTCAGGGCTGGCAGTCGCATGTCACCAGGAGGCTGTGTTTATCACGAATGAGCTGGGAGCAGTGACATACTATCAACGTCCTTTGAGAAGTTACTGTTTTTCAGTAATCACAGTTGCAGCCTAGAAATGGAAAAGAAGTGGATGAAATTCACTGAATTGTTCCTTGAAGCACAGGCCCATAGGCAGAGTCTGTGACGTCCGGGAAGGCTCCTTGCCTGTGCCCTCTAGTGCTGAGCACATTCCCCTCTCCACAGCTGGTGCAGAGCAGAAGAGAGTGGGGAAGCAGTGTGCGGGTAGGAATCATATCCTGTGCTTTGGCTTGTTCTTAAAAGCCACTCACACTTCATGTAAACTATTTTTATCTAATTATAAAATTACACATGTTAATTCTCAGAAGTCTGCACAAATAGAAAATGTACTGGTTTGGGGTAGTTTGGGCATGATATTACATTTGAGCAGTATGCATAATGAACTGTCTAAGAAAGGCTACTCCAACTTTACAATTCCATAATCACAGTTCTGCCACAAACAGCCACTGAAATCAACCCTTTTCTCTCCCAGACCCACTCTGTTCTTCCTCTCTGTAAAATGTCAGAGCTAATTTTCTCTTTGATAACTGCAAACAGCTCAGAACAGGGACCAGGTGCCTCTTTTCCTGGTTTCTTTCGGCTCCTGTGAATACAGATATATTTCTCAGTAATGTTTAGAAGGGATCTGCTTGTTTGGTGGCATAGCTATAGCTGTAGATGTAGATATAGATATATACACATGCATATATACATATATATTTATATATAATATCTAGAATTTTATAATATATTTTTTTTAATTTCAAGTGGCACAGCACATTGGATTTATAGTCTGTCCATTCTCAGTGAGTTTCACAAGACAAAACAGTTTGTAACTAAAGCTAGTCACTGCATGATTCAGACAGGCTAAGCTAACTTGGCATTAACTGTTTTCTAAAGAAGAAAAGATGCTCTCTGAGTTACACTTAACTTTGTAATTGCTCAATTTAGCTGCTGTGTTCATGTCACTGAGAGTACCCAGTAGAGATGATGTCTAATTCACATCTTTAATCATCTCTGTTATTCTGACAAAGATATCTTCTCTACAACCATTAGTGCTGTGTCTCGTGTACTCAGTTCCATTTTATAAAACAAGTTGCACCCTCAGTTCCTTTCAGGGTGATTATTCCACCCAGTGAGTGATTTAACTAACTGTCAGCATTTTAAAAATCAGTTCAAAACCCAAGTGAACTGTAATCACTACTTCTGGTGTCTGCTAAAACAAAGCCTAAAGCATAGCTAGTATATCTTGCTAGCAGTCAGTCTGGTTCACCCCCACTTGCCAGCTCTGTGATTTCCCAGAGACATGCCCATTGATGTTTGTCATTTGAACAAAGAAGATTCTGCTAATGGCCTACTTTGATTGCTCCATGTCAGTGTGACTCTACTACAGTAATAAAGGATAGCTCTTTATTTTTGTCTTGAAAAGTGGACCAAAAGATTACAGCATCTTGAGTACTTCCAGAACAAGAGACTAGATAGCATGAAGATGATACCTAACAAGATGGTGGGTGACATTGGGGGGTGGGGGGGTGTTCAGGCTTATTTCTTGTTCCACACCCTGGTAACTATTTGCTATGGTAAATGTCAGGTTGCATTAAACTTACGTTACAACTGTAATGGACTAGAGACAGCTGTCAGAAAGTCATTTTCATAGTAAGCATCTCTTCAGTCAAGGACAGAAGGATCCTCATCCACCTGAAACATGCCATAGACTCCTGATGAAAGTATCACCTATTGGTGGCAAAGTATGGTTGGTCATACATGGTCCAGGATATCAGAGTGAGTGGCATTTCCAAGGGTAATTTTTTTCTATTTCCTGTCGCTCTATCTCCGTTACATACAAAAAGGTCTTCTCCCCTTTTCTAGATGCTGATTACAGAAAACATTGCTTTTACTTTTGTGTTTCTACACTCCATGCATAGTTGCTGATCCACCTCTCCCTCAACTCCCGACACACCTGCTCCCTTTAAGATTCTTTCAGTTGGAGAATAAAATGATAACTCACTAGGTCAGAGAGCTAGTTCGCTGCTCTGACAAAGGACCTGAGTTTGGTTCCCAGCACCCAGAACAAGCAGCTCACAATTGCTGTAACTCCTGCTCCAGGTAATCCTACCTCCTCCTCTGGCGTGTGTGTGTGTGTGTGTGTGTGTGTGTGTGTGTGTGCGCGCGCGCGCACATGAATGTGGCACAGCATGTGTATGAAGGTCAGAGGACAGATTGCAGGAGTCAGTTTTCTCCTTCCACCAAGTTAGTTTTGGTGATTGACCACAGGTTTGTTAACAAGCAAACTGAGCAAAGTTCAGTGAGTGTGGGGAATTCATGGACCACATTTATACATATTTCTCAGCATTGATCACTGTCCCTCAGTCTCTACTGATCACCATTCTACTCTAAACTTCTGTAAGATCAACCTTTTTAGATCTGGATGTGTGTGAGCTGTGTGGTGTTTTCTTTCTCTGCCTGGCTTGTTTCATTATGGTGTAACGATCTCCATCATCAGCCACGGTGTTGCAAATGACCAGCTGTCATTCATTCCTTTCTTTTAAATGCCTAAATAGTGTCTCTCTCTCTCTCTCCCTCCCTCTCTCCCTCTCTCCCTCCCTCCTCCCTCTCTCAGAGAGAGAGAGAGAGAGAGAGAGAGGGAGGAGGGAGGGAGAGAGAGAGAGAGATGTTTTCTTGTTCATCATCAGTTGATGGTTGATGAGTCTGTGAACATGGACGTGAAGATGTCTCTTTAACTTAGTAACTTCACTGTATCAGGGCCTGTGCCAGGAGAGGGATTGCCAAGTTATATGCTAGTTCTGGTTTTAATTTTGTGAAGGTCTTCCATCCTGTTTTTCAAAACAATTTTATTAATGTACAACCCCATCAACAGTTTACAAGGCTTCCTTCCCCTTTTCCGTTTCTCTAAACAGCATGTGTCATCTTTCATGCTTTTGATAACACCTCTGGAACTGAGCGGGTATCTCATTGTGCTTTTGATTTGACCTGAAATATTGAACTGCTGTTTTCTTTTAAGAAATATCTATTTAGCTATATTACACACTTTGTTTTCTATTCACCTTTTTACATTTGTTATGCATCCTGTCTATTAACCCCTTATTACACATGTTGTTTGTCTCATTTCATAGGTTGACTGCTCACTCTTGATTATTTGCTTTGCAGAAGCTGTTTAGCTTAAATTTAATGCAATCCCACTTGTCTGGTTTTACCTTGGTTTCCTGTGCTCTGGGGCTTATCCAGAAGTCCTTGTCCATCCTAGTGTTCTGAAGCATTTCTTCTGATAGTTCCATATGGTCCTTTCAATTAAGTCTTTAGTCTGTTTAGGGTTTGCTTTGGGACTGATGGAAGATAACTGTTTGGTGTCAATCTTTAGTGTGTGGCTATGCATTTTCCCCACGCCACTGTTTAAAAGACTGTCTTTTCTGAAGTGTGCTTACCATTGTTGTTGAAAACTAGCTGATTGTTTATGCATGAGTTTATTTCTCAACTTCCAGATGGATATGTTGGTTTTAAACTGTAGAGTACAAAGAACTGAAGAAGACTCCAGGACATGTTCTGCCCAAGTTGCTTTCTCACAGGTGCCCTGCATTCTGTCTTAGATGTTGTTTAAATCTCTAGGACTAAGGTTCTAGAACTTCCTCAGTTATATACTGTATTGTGCTACTTAAGCAAAATTACTACTTATTTAATATTTTTCTATTAAGGCTATATGCTTAGTCCCTTATTCCTGTGTTATGTTCTAGTCAAAACTTCAGTACTCAAACTTTTCTCTTTAAAATCTATCTAAAGGGCTGGACATGTAGTTCATTCCATGGAGCATTTACCTAGCATGCACAAAAACCAGGTACAATCCCTAGCACCCCATAAAACAGGGATTGTAACACCAGCCTGTAATCCCAAAATTCAGTAGGTAGAGGCAGAAGAGTCAAAAAGATCAAGGTCACCTTCAGTTGATTAGTTTTGATCACCATTTTCTTCTCATGCCTCAGCAAAATATCTGTGCTTTAGGTATATGGAATTACTACATATATCTCTTTTGTAGTTCATCTAAATTGTAATCAAAATTAACATGTCACTCTTTGTTTTTTGTTATAAACATTCTCTGAGAAATTCTGTCTTGTTATGCAATGTAATATATCTAGATACTGCACTGTGCCACACTAGCCACTACCTCTATGGCTATTTAAATTAAGTTAATATGTCATTTCCTCTTCCTACCACTTGACTTCATCACAGGGCCACTCTGTTGAGCATGGCTGTGGCTCGTCATCACCCACTGATGAATATCTCTAACAGTAGCACTCCATATGCTCTGCCCTTGCAGCATACTCAAAATGTCTAAATGGTTGTCTGGAAACCTGGTAACACTCCCCAATAGAGATGTATGTTTGGGACCCTGCATTTTCTAAACTGCTTTTTCTGTTGATGTAATAGATGCTAAAAGGGAAGGGGTGCATGATCATATAACCTCAAGAAACAATATTGTGAAAACCCCGAGTATGCCCCTCTACCCTAAATCTATGAAGGTTTTTAATGTATTGACTAAGCTGAAACAACAATAGAGTTATCAGACATATTTCTCATAAATCCATCCTCTCTGTGCAGAGATGTATATGGGCCTTTCCCCACTGGACCAGCTTCTTCACAGTTCAGTGCTAGAGTGCTATGATATGCTCTGCTGCTTCTGTTTCTCCCATCATTGCCAGGCAAAGATGTCCCACTGTTGGAGGGACTTAATTTCTTACTTTTGTACAACCCCAGGTGACTTATCTTGCAATCTAATTATTTCACTATTCAGTTGGTTTGTTTGTTCTGTTTTGTTTTTACGTTGGTGTCAGACATTATAGGATGGTCCACATTTCCTCTTGGTTTTCTTAAGACCCAAGTTGCACTACTGGCTCTTTTCTATTCTTCATATTTATTTCATAGTTGTCAAGGAGTCCAGGCAGTCATATACCATGTCATGCCAGTAGATCCATTGTGAGGCTCCTAAGTCCAACTTCATTAAAGTTAAAAAAAATAAAATAAAGTTTCATATTTTTAGAAATCGAGTTTCAAAGACAGTACAGAGAATCCCCATGTGCCCTCTTTGTTAACATCTTCCATTGAAATAGACTACTTATCTTGACTAATGACCCAATACTGATGCATTGCTATGAACTAAAGTCTATAGTTTCAGTTTTCTTTGGTCTGACCTGGTGTATGTTTCCTGTCTTGGGAGCCTCCCCAGGCCTTCACAGTACACGTAGCCGTCATGTTTCCTTGGCTCATGGAGACTAATGGTTTCCTAGACTTCCCTTGTGATTCCTAATTGCTTTCCATTGTTTGAGAACGTCACACTTACGTAGTGTGTTTTGACCTCTTACTCTCTCCCCAGTTTCCTGTTCCATTTTGTTTTTGATTTGTTATCTTTAAATCACATCAGAGCTCTTAAAGTACATACTTTCCAGCTCTTTATGGCCTTGCTATGTTGAGGGAGTAGTGCTGGCTGGGTATTTATAGAATGTCCTTCACTGTGGGTCTGTCTGTCTGGGCATATGGATTTTAGAAAGGAAAGCTATCTGATATAATACCAATCTCTTCCCACGAACTGTTCATGTTACCACCATAACTTATCATTGATATCATTTTCAATTTACTTTTCATGCCTCCAATTCATTTGATCTTTTCTAGATAGTTCCTTCTGGGTTCCAGATCCACTCTCTACTTTCCCACCATGAAGTGACTTTGCCGGTTTAATCTTTCTTGTGACCTTTAAAATATACATATAATGAATGTACCTATTGTGAGGCTAACCTATTGTTAGCCAAGTTCAGTGCTTTCATAACTGGCTGTCCAGTTCAAATAATGATGTTATCTCAGAAAGGCTCCATATGGGGTGAGTGGACTTTGTGCTTGGGGTATTTTATTGGGACCCCACTGCCACTTAGCTGTCATGTGTATTAGCAGCGCTTGATGGACTCATACAGCTATTATTTCAAACAAAACCTTGCTGGGATCTCTTCACTAAGAGAGCCATTTCTACTGCATTGGCATCTGATTTTAATGTTTAGTATTGAGTTAAAATCTACTTCCAAGCAAACATTTTGGGGGAACACTTCTCATACTTGACAGCATATAAGCTATAATCAGTAGGAGAGCTGGGCCCCACTCCAAAAGTAATCAATGCAAGGGACAGGGTATGCCTGAGCATTGTGCTGTACCCCAAGCCAGTCCAATGAATCTAAGAACTACAGTTGTCCATAGGGCGCTAACAACCTCAGCTCATATTAGAATTGTATTGGCTTTTTAATAGCAAATAGTCAAGGTTGAGAACCACTGGCCTAGAGCCCCTAAACATTTCGTCCTCCATTTCTATAGCTCCATGTATATGATAAATATTTTGCAGGAGGTTTGCTGGTTCTATCTTTAGAAGCATGCTGTTGACATAATCCCACTTTGTAGGCAGGAACACCAGCCACTGAGATTAGATACCTGCATATGTAACAAGAGTTGGCACAGTGACTCACTTTGACTTAGGAGTTATTAGCCTGACTGTTGCCCAAAATGGTTGAAAATTAAAGTACTGTTTTTATACTTCTGAAGGTACTAAATGAGAACAGGAAGGTTTTTCTTAACACAAAAGGCTTTAGTTGCCAAAACCATTAAGTGAATATAGAATCAGGTACCAGCCAGTTATATCATCGAAAATGTAGATAGAATGGTGCAGGTAGCCAACCACACCTGCATGTCCACATGGCTGTGTGACATACCAGGGCATGTCCATATGTTGCCTACTATATGTTTCAGTGCTTTCTAAAGTGAATTTGCATCTTTTCATGGAAAAACTCACTATCTTGGTCTTTTTGTGCCTTGATAGTAAACAAAAATGAGATGCAAACCTCCCAGCTAGTCTGCTGTGGCACAAATGAGAATAAAAGTGTCCCATGGGATATAGTTCCATTTCAGCTTTGCTTTTGTCAAACCATTAAGCCAGCATTCCCCTGTCCTAATTGCATTTGATTCTTTTTAATTAGAACTCTCCGTGTGGTTATTCCTTTCCTGTTTCAGTATTTACAAGTTTCAAATATTTGTGCACTGTTATCAGACATCCCACCTCAGTCTGTCTGAGCCTGCCCCTGCGTGCTTAGCTTCTCTAATCATCTTTCTGTACTTAGGCTTTCTAGTCCTGTCACCACTGTCTGGTGTCAGTAGCTGTCATTTCCTAAAATGAACCATCATGTGTCTCCATGCCTATCATTCTTCCTTTATTGGTGATATAAAGTCATTGTTTAATTTCATGACCATGATGTTTATTAAGAAAATTAAATTACCATTGGTGACATATTTCCTTCATGAGTTTCCCACCTACTGATCATCTCTGAGTTTATTTGGGTCTTCTCTAATCAACATTGAATATACTTCTGTATAAGCCTTTCTTTCATTAAAATAACATCCAAATTCACTGCCATGTTATACCCAACTTCACAACTAATCATGTATTGTTTAGGCAAAAATACCAACTGACAATTTTTCCTCTTTTTTTTTTTTCCCATTAATTGTATGGTGCTGGTTTTATAAACTCACTGATGCTTATAACAAGAAAAGAACAGTATAGAAGCTACCAGCTGCTGTGGTCGGTGTGTAGAACAGTATAGAAGCTACCAGCTGCTGTGGTCGGTGTGTAGAACAGTATAGAAGCTACCAGCTGCTGTGGTCGGCTTGTTTGGTTCTGAGGACACTGACCGCTAACATTAGGAACGGGGACAATCCATTCCCTGGGCGTCATAAGGAGTGCCAACTGCCTGGGCAGCTTTCTGCTTCTCATTGATATGTGCTATGACTGTGGATAAATGCCAAGCTTTAGGGGGCCCCTTAGAGGTTCCCCATGTTCCCTTTTGTTTTGAACAATCCTAAATACTGATGCAAAAGAGCTACTCCCTTTTGAGACATTCCTACTATGAGTGGCTCCCAAACTATGGTTACTTTTGCCTCTCCCCGAACAGCTTCTTTTAAGGTGATGTGTAGGATGTGTCTTGCTCTTCTTTGTTCTGAACACCTAAGCCGGTTCCCTGTTATCAGTCTGCTGGTGTTTTGTACTACTCTTTCTCTTGTGCCAAGTCCTGATTGGAAGCAGAGCTTCCTCCCACTCTGTAAGAAGGCAGTTATCAATTGCAGAGCTAGAGGAGGCAAGTGCTGTGGGCATTCTGATGTAATTACGAAGTTCTAAGTATCTGCCCATAAAGAATTATGTGGCTATTTCTTTGAAAGTACCAACATTTGTATCCATAAGGGGAATATTTTATTAAAATATGATAATACCATGGATGCTTAAGTGTGGTTGCTGGGAACTTCCAGCTGAATGATTGTGTCTGCAAAACAAAACTATAAAATGGAAACAGGAAGAATAAATATAAATGAAAATCTCTGGCAAAGATGGGAGGCAGAAGTTGGAAAATAAAAAAGTTCTAATGTGACGCGCTGAAATAAAAAAGTTCTAATGTGACGCGCTGAAATTGCAGGGCCAGCTAAGGAGAGGGTGTGAACTCCCTGGGGCTGAGGTCACCCTGCCGAGTAGTGAGGAGGGTTGGCTACTGTCAAGCACAGCTTAGCCAATAAATCTAAAGGGATCAGTTTGGCTGCCAAATGGTCCAAATGTTACAGTGCGGAACAGTAACAGACAGGACCTGAAGGCACATTCTGTACTGTTGATTCTTGGCTCCTACCGATGACTTAGGTGCTTTAAAACTTGAGGTAAGCCAAGAACCAGCGTGAATTCATGACCTAATGAACTCCATTGAGAAAGCTATGCCTTTTCATTTTTTCCACCTTTGATTCCAAGTTTGGCTGTGTTAGGAGATGTAGTGAGTGAAGAGAGATGAATCTTGACAAGGAGTTCAAGAAGTAGAGGGGAGGAAGGACTGGCTGCTTACGGGCAAGAAATCTCCATCATTGGGTAGGACTGAATGTAGGAAAATATCTTAACTTTAAACGGGATAGACTTCAGAACATTCACGTGTTCATCAGTAGTAGATGCAGACCTTTCTTAGACTACCAGAGGGGTGTGTGTGTGAATGTGTATGCATGCAACAGCCCCAAAGGACAGCATAATGCCATTGATGGCACTCCACAGTGAGAGCATACTTCATGGTTTCAAGGACCTTTATAGACATTAATTCTTAACGGCAAATTCCTGCCTCAAGCTATAGTTGACAGCTTTTACCAAAGGCCAGCCCTTATTCTCTTAGTTTAACAAAGTCTGATCATGGAGCACAGGAATTTGGCCATTTGCCTGAGGTCAAAACAAACAAACAAACAACGGTGACTAAATCTGTTTCCTGAGTGTATCCGGATATCCAGCAGTCACCTGTGGTAAGGGTACCTCAGAACCCAGGCCAGCGTGCCTCTGTTTCCCACATAAACAAACAGGGGCATACATTCATTCTTAAGCTGAGCCCTATAGTTATAGCAGCAAGGTGAAGACTGTGCTGAGTCCCTGGGATGCCTGGTTTACATCATGTGCACTGTAAGAAAGTGTGGGAAGAAACAATCTTGGCATCCCCCCCACCCCGTGGTTGGCCCTGCCCCTCCCCACTGTGGCCCCTGAAGGACCTGTTTTGAAAAACTATTTGTCATGTGTTCAAGGAAAATTTCTCTTATTATTTTAAATCTATGAATATAATTTATATTAAAAATTATTCAGAAAAGTGTAAAAGGCCTCTATGTTCATGTGAGGAAAACATATATGTCCAAGGCATTGTGTTTCTTGTTAATAGTGATAATTCTGGGCACTAACATCTTTAAATTCTGGTCGTTGAATTCTGAGTAGATTTGACTGAGTCTTTACCTAATAACTTAATTCAATTTTTATGAAAGGAAGAATAATGGGGACTTTTCTGTAAGGCTGATGAAAACCCCAAGTGCTTCCTAGAGACCCAGACTATCTGATCTGATCCTTGAGAAAAGCAAAAACCTGCAAATGTCAGAAAGATGTGACACGCCAGAAAGCCTCTTTGGACAAACTCATCTAAAGAAGGTGCTGTTTGTAGGTGACTTTTCTGGCAAGTCTGTCAAAAGCTTCTTCTGCAGATAAAAATTCAATAACCTTTCACTGTGGATGTGCCACAATTATCACTCATTTAAAAACAGTCCCTCTAATAGAGCATTTTATCACACCGGACAGTCTCTGCATTGTTCATTATTTAGTGTTTGCTAAGCTGATGGCTCTTCCACTGCACTTTCCTTATCTCTGCTTCTTCAGAATTGGATTTTATATTTCTAAACCAGCCAGATATGACAAGTCATTTTCTTTCCTCTTGTCTTTAAAAAAAAAAAATGCAAACTTGATTTCTTTTTTTTTTTTTCAAACAATCACCACTTAGAGATTAAAGTTATTGGAAGTGTCTGTATTACCCAGCGTTGGGACTCGGTGAAGGGCTGGCATTTTAATTGCAATCGGGGTTTCCCCTCTTCTCTTTATCGTTTATTTTCCAGCATGTGCATGGTCTGTACCTCTTTGGACTCCACATCCCTCCCTTGCTGCTCAAACGCACAGTGTGTGGTAGGGAAAGACGAGGGTACTGCAAAGTGTGATGTGCATAGCAGACAAGGCAAGGGAGGTATATCAGAATTTCTGTATTATAGAGCCTCAGCATGCTGGTGATAAGCAATGTAAGTAGATCTCTCTGTAAACACAGACTGTCTCCAAATGAGAAAGTCCCTGAAAGGAAGATGATAAAGTCATTAGCCTGACACCTGGGAGGAGATGCCAGTTCAAACACCATCTCCACTGTGTGTGGCTCTCATTACCGAGAGCGTTAACTGTCTTCATTCTGAGAAGTTATACCACCTTTGGTTCTGAAAGCATTGTTTTTAAAGCAGGCATATACTTCACCTGACTCTGAGCCAGACCTAGAACACATACTTTTAGGTGTTTGTCTTTTATTCAGAATTTTTTCCTGGGCTCTTTCTAATGGAGGCCAAATCCCTTCTTTTTTTAGTGAGAACCTGCTAGGACGGTGAATCAGAACAAAGTGGCCACACCTTCTTCCAGTGGTAGCTGTCTCCAAAGGCCTGCTAAGGACATATGCGTTACAAGACTGTCTCTCACGTTTTTTAGAGAAATAATAGAATTAAATTTGATGGCAGGTATATCAGTACAGCGAAATCATCTCAAAAATGAGAAAAAGAAAATCTACATTTTAATTTCAAGTTTTATATATTTTATGAGCAAAATGAAAATGACTTTGTAGTCTCCATTCATATACTGATAATAAGAACTTTGGGGACTGGCTTTATAAGAAAAAAATTTACTTAAATAGTTTTCAGAGGCAGGAGGATGCTTAGGCCTTCCTTCAAGTCTGTGTCTGGAAAGAAGTACAACTAATTCCACCATTGTATGTCATTTGGTTAAAGGCACTCAAGCCCAATTAACGCATTAGCTCAGTCCAACAGCCTTTTCCATTTTCACGGAAATCTTGAAAGTGTGATGGAGAAACACCCCCACGAGAGTTCTGCATATGCCACTGTGCCAGCCTCTCTGGAAAGCAGAGCAATAGGTCACCCACAGACAGATGGCTGCCACAGTGTCACCACTGGCTAGAACCACCTCCTCTCGTTTGCACTTAAGTTTTCTTCAGCACCATGCTCTGATTTTCTCTCAATTGACCCAGCCATGCCCATGGAACACTGAAGCAGACTCAGCACCTAATTTTGTACCTCCTTGCTTGTCTTGCATTTCAGTCCCAGCATAGCCCAAGAGATGAACTGGGCAAAGTACTTAACAATGCTAACATGTCATCTATATTTTAAAGCCCAGTAGGATTGCTTGGAGGATCAAGTCAACTAATGTATGCACAACACCTGTTCCAGTGAGCGCTAATGTCTGTGTTCTCCTGCCTCCTGCCAAGCTCCTTTCCTTCTGAGATCATTTAGCTTCCGACTCTCACTACACTGCAGTGTTTGCCTACACTGTCTTGATGGGAAGTGCCCCAGTCTGGGTCCTGCTTTTGTATCTCTTCTCCTCCCCATTGATGGCTGCGCCAGTCTGCTTGCTAACTTGACTTTACTATCAAGGGATCTTTGATGTATTGCATTTGAAATTAGATTTTTGAGCTCTTAACTTTAACAGCTTTCCAAATTCCATGTGGCCTGGGAACTCAGGCACAAGGGAGGTTGTATTTATTCCTAATCATAATCATTGGGGCCTGATGTGAAACCCCAAGTTCTTTTGAGTAACTTCTCTGTAAACTTTAACATCAGTCTGTCAGGCCATATGGACCCGAAGAAGCTGTGATGTTACAACAGTCCATCTATTTCCCGAGCCTTTAACATCAAGGGGTTCTACCTGCAGTGGAGTAGGCTTACATAATCACTGTCCTTAAAACAAACCCACACTTCAGCTGGGCCTGGCTCACAAGAGTGGCAGGTGAGACCGCTCTCTGCTGCCTGTGGGCTCATGAAGCCTTGAAGTTGCAAGAGTTCAGATTGCTGCTCTTCTAGGAACGTGGCCTGGGAATGGCACCTGTCCTGTTCGTTACTCTTCAGCCATCATGCCGGGCAGGCAGGGGACTTTAGGTACACTCCCAAATTGTGCACGTTGTACAAGCTTCGCCATCCTCTAGCCGCAGAACTTTCTCTCTTCTGAAGATGGAAGGCTAGTATCTATTAAACTCTCTCCTTTCCCAGCCCCAAGCAACCAGCATTCTTCTTTCTGTCTCTAGAAATGTCACTGATTTTGGTACTCTCTACAGGTGGAATTATATAGAATTTTCTTTTTGTGGCTGGTTTATTTTGTTTTCCATCTGTTCCTTTCAAATTAATAGTTATTTCTTGCCTCTACTTGTAATAAAAATTAAAATACAAAATTCTGAATAATGCCTTATTTTTTTAATCCTAAGAAATTCAACATTTACAATTAAACTTTAAGCTTCCTGTTCTATTATCAGTCTGGACTGTATACCCCATAAGAATATGTGAAACAACATATTGGACTATGGGACATGAGATTATTTGTTTATATATGCTTTTTAAAACTAAACAATTACATTACTGGTTTTAGTATTAGAAATGGCATATGGTCTTTATTCAGGCAGTATATCAAGTCCTGTTAGTAAAGTATCTTGAGAGGGAATAAAAAAAACCCTAAGGATTCCACAAAGGTGGCTGACATCCTTTGCCTCGTGCTGTTACTGCTGCTGCTGCGGTTGTTATTGCTGTTGCTGCTGCTGTTGCTGTTGTTGTTGTCTTTTTTAGCATTTTGGAAAACTGTCTAGTGAACGAGATTTCTCAATTTTCTATTAGCTATTTAGTTGTTTGGTTAATTGATTGGTTGGTTGGATGGGTAGCTGGCTTTGAAAGTATAATACAATTATATCATGTTCCCCTTCTCTTCTTCCCTCTGAACCTTTCTATATAATCCCCGCTCTCCTTCAAGTTCATGGCCTCTTTTCCACTAACTGTTGTTATGTACATACATGCGTTATTATATACAGATATCTTTCTATACATAACGTATTGAGCCCATAGAATGTGACTCGTACGTGTTTTCAGGGCTGGCCATTTGTCCCTGAGCAACCATTCCCTGTGGAAGGCCACCTCTCTGCTCCCAGTGTTCCTCGGTATCCACTTTGGCAGGTTCATTAGTGTCGTCTTTGTTCATCTCAATGTTTGGGCGGTCATGTTTGTGAGGCCTTATATAGCTTCTGAGGTCAGTGAGATACCGTTTCACTGCAAACTCCCTGATCTGGCTCTTACAATCTTTCTGAGCCTTCTTTCACAATCTTTCCTGAGGGGTGTTTGCAGGTGTTGGATCTCTGGTTTTTACTAAACTCACTTTCACAAAAAAGAAAAAAAATGGCTTAAAGGGAAACCATTGGTTAAAAATCCAAGCAAGAAAAAAACATGAGAAAATGCCAACCCTTACACTTAGTAGGTCTCTTTGTGAGTTTGTTGTGTATCTGACCTTAAATGACAACCGAATCAAATATCTGAAATTTTGGCAAGAACTTAAATGAGTCAAAGAAGTTACTTGAAATATGGATTTTTATGTAAAATCCTCAATTTGAACCTCGCTTGCCCTAACATTTTTATGCCTTGAGCTATTGGCTAGTGTGATTTAAAGCTCTCGTGATTGGAAAGACATTTCAGAACTTCATTTGTCCCATCTTTAACTTTTCTAAGATTGATTTCTTTTTAGGTTATATTAAGGATATATATTCACAACGTTATAAATATGCATCAATTGTAAATGACTAAATGTATATACTAATAATTTGAATTCCAAAATCACTTCAGTTAGGATATAAAGTGAAAGTCCCTCAGCTGCAAAGGACTCTTGGTACAGCCCTACCATAGCCCTGGCTGGCCTGGAGCTCACTATGTAGACCAGGCTGGCCTTGTACTCAGAGGTCCTCCTGCCTCAGCCTCCTCAGCTGTCAAAGGTGTGCTTCATCATGCCCAACACTGCCATTGCTTCTGATGATCTTATTGTTTGAGGTTTTATTACATTAGCTCTGTGAATTGTCTCAGAAAATGTGGCATAATTAGAACATAACTTCCAGTGAGTGGAAGAGGATAGAAGGTCATGAGGTAGGAAAAGGAGGTTCCACAGGAAAGCAGAGGGTAGTGAGCATCCTTCCTGCATGGAAGCTCTCCTGTCCACTTTAGTCATTGGAGAGTGAAGCATAGCGTGGCCAAAAACCATGCAGAAAATGCCAGTGCAGTATGTAGGAACTCGAATTTTCTGTTGTTTATCTGTAAGCAAATATTTACCAGAGTTCAGTGAGCTGCCTGGCCACTCTTTATCTCCAAAGATCCTCAAAGAGCTAGGTTCAGCTAGGGGCTGTGTCACTCAGGAAAGCAGATCCCTCCTCTCCTGTGGTCTTTCATCTTTGGCTGCTGCAAAGTAGGAAAAGCTCAGGAAAATTCCATGAAGGCCAAGGCAGAAGCTTAGATACCAAAGCCCATGTTATAGACTGTGTCCCACCACATCCTGTCAGTGAGTGTCAGCCACCAGCCACTGGAGAGGGACAAGGGACAGGAAAAGACTATTTCCTAGTAAGAAAACTGCAAAGAATTGGGTCTGTGCATGTTCTACTCCACTAATATATAATGAGGAAAGCTATGTTTCTTGTTTATAGCTAATCAGTCTGACCCACAGAGAATGTGTTTTCTGCCCACTTCCATTTTTAAAAGAAAAACTTCATTTTTGAACTGATAATACAAGCACACTTGCTTTTTTTCTCCCAGTGTAAAGACTATAGACAGTAAAATGGATGATTAAAATTACCCCTCTTTTTAGTATTTCTCTGTGGTGTGCTCAGAATGGTCTTCATCTTCTTGACCATTGAGTGTTTCCAGCATTGCACTGTCTCCCTAAGGCCAGCTTGCCATGTGTCCTTCACTAGGTGTTTACTTGCAGCATGTCTTACTGAGAGGATTGTTCATAGGGGCTTTTTCCGGTTAGCTCTCTTTTAAATAATTTTATCTTAAAAGGCAGGATAATTTTATGTACCGTTAAACATCTGAGTGACCCTGAACAGATTGAGGAAGATGGGCTGAATACTAACAGGCCAATAACACTATTCATATTAGACATTTTCAAAAAATATGTATTAACTTAAACATATACAATAACCTTCAAGTCCTTAATTTTAAAAAACTATAGACTTTAATCTTTAATTAATTCCTGGTAGAAAAACATAACTTAAACTGAATTGCCATTTTTTTTTTAAATATGGGTCCCAAGAGTTCAAAATATTCTGGATTTTAGATTAAGAAGTCCAGATTCCTAAATGTTAATGAGGTGTTTTGTGTGTCCTCTCCGAGATGATGGATTATCCCATGATTCCTGTATATGCTAGCCCTCTACTAAGGCTTCACATTCATCATGGAACAGCAGAAGTCTTTTCAGCTGGCTTCAGCAAAACTGCTCAGAACACCTACAGGGCTGAGAAGCACATCCACTCCATGTAGTTGGAAATCCTTGGAAGCATGAATAGTGAAAGGTAGATACTTAACTAGGATTAACCAAGGACCAATTACTAATTGCAGTCTACTCGGTTTTCTGCTTTCTGAATAGAAGTAGACGTGTAAGCTTTGCCAAAAAGGCCACTGTTGCCAGATTGTTCTGGCTACTCTTCCTTTTTCTCACCAGCACTTAGCATCCACTTAGACTGCAAACCAGTGGTATCAGGCAGGAGTCAGGGCCAACCTCCATGTGACTTACTAGCATTGAAGTTGATCTCGATGTTAACAAAGTCAGCATGTGTGTCACCATCTGCAGCCAACAGCTCATGACGTAAAGGAAGATGTAAGTAGTCAGCAAATGTCTCCTCAGACTGCACTCAGTTAACAAATGCTGCCAGGGTGAGCCTGCTGTGTGCTCTCTTGCTTCTGTTTTCAGAATTTTTCCAAATGAACCTTTTCCTGGTTTTCCCAAATCCACCATTACTCTGTCCTCCTCACACACTTAGACTAACAGCAATGATTATAGCATAGGAAGGTCCTTTTCTAGTTGTCCATTTATCTCTGTTAAGAGTTTTTCCTGGGATTAGATAGTATGATTACCTTTAAATGCCACCATACTTCAGTCATTTAACTCTATCATTCGATGCAATATATTTGACTACATTTCTTATTTTTCTTTGAGAAATTTATTTATTGGCCATGTTCCCTCCTGCCTTCCACTTTGATTTCTCTTTCCTTATACGGTTTTTTTTTCTTCAACACCAACTTTGGCACAAGGTGCACTCAATGAACATCTGTAATAGTCCAGAAGTTCTTTAGAAATAAAATAATCCAGGGTATTGGCATAGCTCATTACCTTGAAAGAAGAAATAAAGAGGAGGCTACAGGCAAGAAGACTTGTTCAAGCGTGTCTTAAGGGGACATATACCTGAGATTTTCCCCCATTTCTCCTAGCTGTACCATCGTTTGTATATAATAGCAGGAGATACAGCAGGGTGATTCAGTTAACAAACATGAGGGCCTGAGTTCAATTCTCAGTACCCAGGTAAAAACCAGACATGGTGGTACAAACCTGTAATCCTAATTCTGTACAGGCAGAAATAGAAGGATCCATTAGGCTTGCTGGCTAGCCAGTGTTTCCAGTCAGAGAGCTCCAGGTTCAATAAGTGACACTGTCTCAAAACATAACTTAGGCTTTTGAATGTCTACCCTCTAGAGGAGAAAGTGAGTTCATCTACCCTGTTGCTGAAGATGATGACATCCTTTACTGACATTAGAACCCAGCTTCTTCAGACTTCCAACATGGACCTAAATGCTAATGGCTCTTCAGGGGCCCCAAGACCTCCAGCACCACACTAGGACTGCTGAGGCCTCCAGCATTGTGATCTGAGCAGCTGCCATGTTCTCCACATCTTCAACATTTAGATGGCCATAGTTGCACTAAGCAGTGCATATTGTGTAAGCCAATCTAAATAAATCATCTCTCCTGCAACGTACCCACATGTGCCCACACATACACACCCTCAAGATTTAGACTCTAAAACTGATACAGCCAAACTCTCATTGATTAAAATGTAATAAGTCATGTCCGAAATTAGGCCAAGTTTATACTGATGACTGTTCCCTTTTGTTCTTTGTGGCCTAGCATCAGAGTATATAACCTCAGGAAAAAGACTAAAAGAAACTAAACATCCCCCAAAAAGCGCAGAGCAGCCCACTAAAGTTAGTAGTTCTCCAGTCAAAGAGGCCTGCCATAAGAACAGGGAAAGAGGCCTTGAGGGAGGAGGGAAAGATGGAACAGAATGCATGTGACATGGGGAGGATGGGGACCAGCAGGAGTGGGCAGAGGGATGAGGGATGGGAATGTGCAGGAGGCCCTACAAAAAACAAAAATATGTGTGTAACAGTGCCATCTGAGCCCATTACTTTGTGTGCTAATTTTTAAAACTATTTTTACACTTATTTATTTATCTTTGTGTCTGCATGTGCACATGTATACATGTATCATGGCACATATGTGGAGGTCCTTCTACCATGTGGGTTCTGAAACTTGACCTAAGTCATTATGGTTTAGTGGCAAGTGCCCTTGCCCACTGAAAAATCTCACCAGCCCTGAAAAGGTCATTTTAGCAATAAAAAGAGGCCTGCTATGGCATCAACAAGGATGACTATAGTCCACCAGCTCTATCTCCCTACACAGAGAACTTTACTTAGCCCCACTAAGGTATGGACAGACAACCAGGGACAGTAGATATTTATGAAGACTGTAATATGAAGCAAGGAGTCCAAATCAAGCAGAAATAGTAACCTAGAGGAGACATAGTTATCCAGGAAGTAAGGAGAGGAGCTTGGAAAAATTATAGTTACATATAAGTAAAATGTCACATCTATGAAACAAAATCAGTATGCAGTATGATAAGAAAACACCCAGAATATATGAAACCTTAGAAACAGCATTAATGAAAGTGAAATTAAAATCTTAGTGAGATTAGAAAAAATAAAACATCTAAGAAAATAGGACAGAAAAAGAGGAGACGAAGAACCCTGAAGAACAGCACATCTTTGACAAGTGAGTGGCAACTGCAGAGGGGAGGAAGAAGGAAGGAAGGAACAAAGACCATTCAAAAGTATATGGAGACTTCCAAAAACAGAAAATACAAAATTCACATTAAAATATCCAAATAGATAAAAACAAACCTATTTTCTCACCAATGTGTTCATCACAAGGTTGCAGAATCCTCAAATAAAGAGAAAATACTACACTGTCGAAAGAGAAATATTTCTTTAAAAGACCCAAAAATAGAAAATCAATAATAAAATTGGCACAGGAAGCCAGAGGATAGAAGAAAAATACCTTTAGGGAGTCTAAGAAAATTTATTTCCAATATAGGATTATGTATCCAATCATACCAATTCAGTATGTGAGAAGATAACATATAATTTCATGCAGAATTGCAGAAAACTGGTACACCATGGTTGAGCTATAAGAAAAAGAGATTCTAGAATCCTCATAGGGAGAGCTCCTCAGAATGAAGACAGAGAGGCCAGGCTAACTCCCACTAGCCCAGGAAGAGCATAGCATACCTCAGGAGTGTTCTGCCAGAATCCCATGTGTGTGGATGCGTTGAAAGGAGAATTGTTCTATCTGGGAAGAACCTAAGGTTGGATAACCCCTCCATACCCCAAACATTAAGGAACAATTCCATCATCAAAGATGCCTGTGCCCAAATACCCAAACCTAGCAGTCTGGTAGGCAAAGAGGAATTAACATTACTCATAAGCTCACCTTAAAATACGGAGATTATCCCAGATTGTGCACATGAGTCCAGCGTCCTCACAAGTGAAAAGAGAGTAGGGTCGTGGACTACCCTGTGAAAGAGGTTGCACTGCTGGCTTTGAAGATGAAGGGAGAGGTCAGAGGGTGCGTGCTGGGGCAAGGCAGTGATGGGCATTTGCTCTAGGGCCTCTGGCACCTGCTTAAGAAAAGAATAACCACGTCGTACCTCAGATCTCCAGTGCAGGATGGAGATAAAGACACTAAGAACATAAACACTTATCACAGCAGCAGGCAGAAGCACAGAAGTAAATATTCTCACCTCCATTTTCCCAGAAAGCAAAAATAAAGTTCAAAAATAAAACAACTTTTCTAAGAGATGAGATAGTAGGTGCTAGAGCCAGGACTGGAACCTAGGACAGCCTGCTCCCAGCCTAGGGTTTTGACTGCCATTATGACTGGCATTTCCTGAACAGCAGCATGTGTGAGACAGGCTATGTCATCTTCTCTGAATGTTTTCAGCAGCCTGAATGGTATGGAATGGGTGCCCTTATTTCTCATGGAGGAAATAGAGGCCAAGAGTGGTGCAGGCAGGATCTAATCAGCAGGTAAGCCCAGGGCCCTGTACTCGTCCTCCCATCTCACTGTATCTCCTGAAGACACCCCAATAGGTGATGATGCAGCCAGGAGTAGAACCAGAGGCTCCTTGCGTATCTCGTTTGTTCTTCAAACTGTGGAAATATCACAACGAGGGACCAATAAATGGCCATTCTAAATGCAAAGCCATATATTTACCCTCTCCTTGGTAGTGCAGCTCTGTTTCCTGAGAAGTGTTACAGGAACCTAAAGCCTTCCTTCCTGTCAAAATGAACGTTGCAGCCCATGATTTTTTTTGGTCTCAGTAGCAAACTTCACCTTAGATTGGGTTAAATTCATTCAGAGAGGACTGCAGTCCCTCTCTGGCACTGGTCATAGCAGCCAGATGTTGCTGTGACCCTCTGTCCCCTTACCCCTCCAGTGGTGTCTGTGGAGACCCAACCTGAACATTTAAAAGACCGTGCTCTTATTTTCTCACACCTTTGATCTCATACAAACAGTTTGTAACCGACAAGTCAGACATTTACATCTAAGCAAAAGTGAGTGTCACCACATGAGCGTCACACCACATCTATATAATGCTCTTGAGGCTTCTGGAAACATGAACCAAACCATTTATGCTTCATAGAAACAGATTATATCGTTTGAAATCCTCAATAAAAATGCACTCTCATATTCTACAGATGGGTGTCATTTAATTATAGTATGTATTTAAAATTCAAGGGGCTACATTAATTCTGTACTGTGGCTGAGATTTTAATTGCACTCAAGTTAGGAAATTCTGAGTTAATGTTCCCCTGGCATCTCCCATTCAGCCTCTTAGAACAGATGCATTGTGATATGAAGGGGATTTCAATATGTTTTCACATGCTGTGCGTACAGGGATGCCTTTGCAGCACAGGGGTGGCAGGCACTGCAGCGGCAGGGAGCTGATCCCACTGAGTGTGCACAGCGGCCCATGGCTGCCTTTCAAGGCTCCTCCAGTTGACGAGATGGCCTTGGCCAACCCTCTCACTGCATCTGTGGCTCCTCTTACTCCCCAAGGGCAGGTTTTACAGGGAAGTAAGTCCTTGCTGGATCTCTTTCCTTTGTGAGGGGTTAGGGGAGAGCAACTACATTTAAAGTGTTCAAGACTTGAAACTCTTCAGGAATTAAGAAAAAAAGATGAGTGCTATTAGCATATTCCAGAGCACATTCTGAAGGTTTAAGAAAGGCTAATCAGCCTACAGCAAAGCCATCAGCTTCACCTAAGAACTGTTGTAATGTATTGAAGTAAAAACCATATGTGTGCATCACAATGGAACAGCAGAATTTTGAACCCCTAGGAACTGAACTTCTCTATAAACTGGAGAGAGTCCAAGGGCAAAAGAAATGTCATCACCAGGAATATTTCTGACAAGCAAGGCCAGCAGTGAAGGCAAAGTGACAGCACAGTAGGTGTGAGTCCAGCACCCGTGGGATGAGCTCAGTGTGGGAAGAAGGATCCTCTACTTAAATGCATGACATCATGGTGTCAAGAATAAAAGGACAGACCCAAGAGCTCCTGTGGAGGGAGAGGTGAAGATAAACTTGGCACTAAACACAAAATATACTGCCCCCTCCTTTATTCTTGGCTTTGTCATTCTGCCAGCTCTGTGCTCAGAATTGTGCACACATGGGTGATTCATGGAGATGCTACAGTGTGAGGAACATGGGAACGTAGAAACAGAGTCCTATCCACTTCAGGGTTTACAGCCTAGCTGAGCTCTTATCTGCTCTTGTGTGAGTTAAATCAATGCAGAGTATTTTTTTGTTTTTTTGTTTTGTTTTGTTTTGCTTTATTTTTAGTAGTTAGCTTAGGAAATACTGACTCTTGTAGAGAGAAGGATAAAGGGATAGTTCACACTGGAGGAATGAATGTTAAGAATGTTAAGTATAGAAACAGGAGCTTGTCTTATATATTTTATGAGAATGTTTTTATTATGTATGTATGCCCTTGTGAAATCATTTTAATTAAAATCTGCAAGGCTAATAAGAGGTATTATATGAGAAAGAACTTGATGTTCTTAAGAAAGCAGGCAGCACATAAATCTTTGGGGAAGAAAATGAATCCCAAGCCCTCTTAGAAAAGTCAGCGAAGGAACCAGTCATAGAACTGAGACCTACTGCCTCCCTGTCTTTATTGCAGACTTGTAACTATCTATATTTTTTAAAAGCCAGATTAAGTTGAAGAACCTACCACATTTTTCTTCCTGGCTTTTAAGTTTAGCTTCTTCGGTCTATGCTTCTGTAGTTTAAGATCATCAGTGGTTTAGTGAACTATCATCATCAGAAGGGTTTTTTTTCCTAACCATCTTCCCTGCACATCTTGAAATGATTGACAGATAACTTCTTTTTTTTTTTTTATTGAAAGTTAAAATTTATTAAGCCATCATGTGCCAAATACTCAGGTTTGAATTAATTTCAAAATATATATAGGCATGTAATGAACTTAAAAATGAGAAAACCGGATTGGAAACTACACAAAGCTGCAAGTGACTGATGGGACTGAATTGAGAATCAAGGTCATCATCTGTTACAGACTCTTCCCTCAGCACCAACATTCAGTTGATTCAGAATGCTCTAGATCTTTAAAGAGGATTTTTTAATAAAAAGCACTTGGTAACCCTAACAAATTTGTCCATACATTGAAATGATAGTAACTGAATCCATTGTTTTCTACAAATTAAGTTAATCTTAAGCAAAGTAGCCTCAGTGACGAATGTGTTTCATCATTTATTTAGATATTGAAGCTCTCACACTAAGTTTTTACAAGCTGGAGAACACTGACAAACTATTTCTCCCACAGAACTGTAGCCACGAATTCCCAGACACCATAAATATGTGGTTGAACTAACATTAATATACATCACCATTTTATCAATTACATAATAAAACAAATGATCAAGTATCCAATTATTAAGTTACATAGCTCAAAAGACATATAAAATATTTTCTGCTCAGTTCCCTAGCAGATCCCACTTTTTCTTTTTTGCAAGAGATTGGGAAAAGGAGGGGAAACCATAATTCAAACAAGTCAGAAAACTTCTGATAGGTATGGAAAACACAAGAATTTCAGAAATCTTGATTAAGAATTGGTTAGCTACAACAGTGTATCTCTACTTCTTAAAAATATTTACTAAATTAAAGAGCATACTCTACATTTTCTGCACAAGACAAAGGCAACATATTACTAAAAATATTTAATAGCCTCCTCTCGTTTCTTTTTCAGCCCCCCCCTGTTAGGTTGCACCTGAGTGCAAACATTAAATTAACTATAAGGCTTTTGTCTGGAGACATTATTGAAGATATGTGCTTCTGTAACAAAGTTGATTTTCAAATGGAGGCTTCCCAAAACAGCACAAAATAAGACAGAGACATTCAATAATCAGCACACGACTTAGTTTAAAAAGGTGAACAGAGTGAGCAGGCCCATGATGAGAGAAGGCCTGTGGTGTTCGAAATGACTGAAAGAATACACCATGGAAGGTCTAGAGAGTTCTTAGTTCCTGGAATTTGGTTCTGTATGATGCTAAAGTATACGAGGATTGTGCTGGGTATTCTGGCACCTAGTCCTTCTAAATTCTCTGCAGACTAGTAATATTCTGGCACAAGAGTACATTTAATGACAAAACTCAATACCTTATTTTAGGAAAGGTCAATTGGTACAAATAATAAACACATTTTAAATGTTGACCAGAAAAAATTTTTTGCTAAGTATCCAAACATGCTGATCATAGCCCAAATATAGAGGTTGCAATTCTGTCAAGCTGTGGCCTGGTAAAACTGGTTTCAATATTCCTGTGGAGCTTCAGTAGACTTATTCGGTACGCTGACACATTGGGTAATTACGTATGCCAAATCAGGTCCCACGTGAAGTTCCGTTCCCAAGGCAATGGCACCAGGCACCCCAGTTTTATTGACTACAACAATTGTTTCTATGAGCATTAGAATCATTGAAGCGGAGCCACATTTTCGGACGGTACTTCTCCAGATACGAAAGCTGCTGGCTGTTAAAAGCTCTGCGCCGCTTTTGTCTTACGAATTGTACTGCATCTTCGTATTTCCTTCCACCCTCAGTTAATGCTAGGGCAACAAGCACCGGAGCTCTGCCAAGGCCGGCAACACAGTGGACAGCAGTACAGCAACCAGGTTCTTCACGAACTTAATCTTCACAAGACTTAACCAGTCATCAACAATCTGGTTGGATGGTGGTGCACCATCATCAAAAGGCCAGTCAAGAACACGAATGCCTTCTTTCTCCACAAGAGTAGTGTCGTGAGTTGTTCACACACTCTTACTATTGTGGGAACTCCTTACTTCTTAAGTTCCTCTATAAATTTGTTTAAGGTCGCATTGGTTGGATGGTGTGTAATAAGAAATCTCATGTTCTTGTATGTGACTTCACAGGAGCAGGGCAGTTCATTCGAGCCATGTTAATTTAGTTTTAAAAAACACCCAATATAGCCAGGCAGTGGTGACGCACGCCTTTAATCCCAGCACTTGGGAGGCAGAGGCAGGCAGATTTCTGAGTTCGAGGCCAGCCTGGTCTACAGAGTGAGTTCCAGGACAGCCAGGGATACACAGAGAAACCCTGTCCCAAAAAAAGAAAGAAAGAAAAAAACAACACTATAGGGTTATGAAATAATTAAAAAATCAAATACAAAACAAAACAAAAAAACAACCTGAAGTCTACTTCAACATTCAATATACTCCACTTGAAATTCTCAGCACTTTGAGTATGCATTGGGAGAAACGGGCAATGAAATGAACCTCCTCACAAGAAGCAGTGATTCTTCAATCCAGTAATACTGAGGGAATACAAAGGAAGTGCACTGAGGTTTACCCCATCCAGGTCTGAACTCTTATAAAATGCTCTGCAAATTTCAATTCAACACGCCTATGTCCAGGTTAACCACTCTTATGGGGGCTTCTTGGTGGAGTAGTAATGAATTTCTGTAGTTCACAAAACTACAGAAAGTTCTATGTTTGTCTGCATAGAGGTCATGCTGTGCCTGGCAGTAATCTCCACTGCCCTTCAGAAACTCCATAAATGTGACCGAGAACACCACAGAACTCCAGTCAGCCCACAGGCCGTTCCAACACTGTGGAAATTTCAGTTCACCAGCGGTGGGATGGTGCAGGGCTGGGTAAGGGACTCCCTAGCCCACCCCGGTTGCTGACAGATAACTTCTTCATCATAAGGCATGACTTCCAGATAAAGGGCCGAAGTAAAGCTGGCTAAAGTTTGAGAAGAGCATCGAATCCTAACTGCACAGTTCTTTCTAAGGTACAGGAAGAGTGCTAGATCCCAGAAACTGAAACATTGTCGTGTACATAGACCTGGGTTTACCCATCTGATTCTTAGGGTAGAGAAGGCTTGAAGGATCTCAGCAGATAGAGAACTACCCCACCCCCACTCCCATGCCAGGTAATATGTAAATTCAGCCAGGAAGATACTGCCTTTCCTTTATTGTTACGGGGAAGTAACAAATAGGCCTTCAGAGGTGTTCAGTTGTTTTTGTTTTAATGCTTTGCTATGGTAAGACAGGATATAGTTGTGTAGCCTTGGCTGCCCTAGAACCCTCTTATAGATGGAGCTGGCTTTCAAATTATGGGATTCTCCTCCCTCTTCTCTGAGTATAGGGATTACAAGCATTTACCACCACACCCAGCTTTTTTTTTTTTTTTTTTTTTTTTTGAGGGGTTAAGGGTGGATTTTCTTTTGGAAGGGCTGTTTTGTTTTCTTTGGTTTGGTGGTGGTGGTGGTGGTGGTTCAGTGTTTCTTTGTGTCTTTCTTGTGCTGACCTGAACTCACTCTGGGCCTGGAACGATCCACCTGCCCTTGCCTCCCAAGTGCTGGAATTAAAGGTGTGTGCCACCACTGCCTGGCAAGGGTAGATTTTCCTATTTCCAGTTTACCTAGGCCTTTTGGATGGATGGATGGATGGATGGATGGATGGATGGATGGATGGATGGGTGGATTCCTATGAAGGATTTTTTTTTGCTTCTTTTTTTCTTTTCTTTTCATAAAATACACTAGATGGATAATTTATAAGAAAGCAGTAGACTTTCTTACAGCGAGATCTTTACAGAGACTAACAGAAAACAACCCTCTTTTAAAGGAATGATTACCTCCCCAAAAGTGCTCATTTCCAAGTGAAATTTATGCCTCCTAGCAAAGTCAGTGAAGAGAAATCCAGCAGCTGGAAGAAGACGATCCATTACCAGTTAGTGTACACACTCCATGAAGGACATTAATTCACAAAATGAAAAACTAATCGAGTGTTTAGCTCTCCTTTATCACTGGTGGCGGTCTGTACCAGCTCTATGCTTGGTGTTTACTGAGCTGATGGGACCGTGGGCAGGCCTGCTTATCACATCTCATCTCTAATGAGTTTGCATCACTTTCTGAGCATCACTGGGCATTCCTGTTTCCCTCCTCAAAACCAACAACCCAGGGGTGCCAAGGAAGCCATGAAGTGACAGGCCCATTTCTAATTTTCTCCCCTTTCACCATGACTTCTTGATGCTTCCTAGCCAAACCTCCCTAGCCCTGCACATTTGCACCTTATGGTAGTCATACACAGGCTAATTCCTAGAGCTGCTGAGCTAATTTAAAAGCTAGCTCTTTTCATTCCATATTACAGATGATAAACCTGAAAGCAGGAAAGGTGCCTATGATCTGACAGCCATAGTGCTGGGAATGGGAGTTTGCCTGGCTTGACATTCCTCCTTCTCCTGCTCTGTGCTTTCCAGGGGAGCTCTGTGTACCCATCAGTGTAGACATTTGGTCTATCAACTGTGTTTATGATTTCTATTTTTGAGCTGATATCGTTATTTCCCAGAGATAAGTACATTTGGAAATATAATGTGGTGTCTGTATTTTAGAGATGCTGCCTACACTTTTATATTTAAATAAGCACCTCTTAGATAAACAGTAAAAATGCCAAACTTGAGGATGGTCTCTGTATAGTTACAACTATACAGAGGGGGGGGTTGCAACTCCATGGTGTAAGTTATGTGAGTCACAGATAATGAGGGAAGGGCTAAAACTGGTGTTTCTTGGAGGGAGGAATTTGGCTTTTCTCCTTTTACTGTTCACCTGACTCCTCTGTTATGCTCTTCTGGCTGAGCCAGCTGTTTCTGTGTCTAGCTCTCCAGTAGGCATCATAGCTGAGCAAAGAAATGTAGTCAATCAGCTTGATAATCACAAGGGTCACATGCATAGACCAGGACTCATAAATTGTGTATTCCCTGGAACTTACCCAGTAGAAGTGGTGAGGCACTAGCTTATGGAGCCATGAGGGAAGGTAATTCTTTTTGTAGATATTTATGTGTTGGTGCATTGTAACAGCAATACCACCCATGTGCTAGGATGTAGACACAGCAGCCAACAAGACCCAGTCTTTGCTCATATGGCTAGTAAGTCATGGAAAGACAACATGAGTGTCGTTGTATTATAATGTTAGCCAAATATGGAATGAATACACCGTATTGATGGATACATATGAAGTGTGGCTCTTTAGGGAAATGTACATATCAGGCAAGCCTTTCTGAAAAAGATGACCTCTGACTTACATCTTGACATATAAATAGCAATTAGCCATGTTAAGAGGTAATAGAAAAGTATATTATAATGCAGAAATCAAGTAAAATTAAGAGAAGGCTATGAAGAAAACATGTGTTCAGAGTATTCCATGTATTCATATAGGGGACTTACAAACAGTGACACGAAAGAGGTGAGCAAAGGTCAGTGTCAGGCTCCTGAAAGACCTAAGACATAAGGGAAATGTAATCTAATGGTGATTTGAAGGATTTCACTTGTTAGACTACTACAGAATGAACTGCAGAGGGATCATTTAAACAGAGAGCCAGAACTGATGCATTACTGGAGAAAATAGTGAAGACTGTCTCTTGCTTTGTGGTACTAAAACAAAGCAATTAGCCTTCCATTTCCTTGCATATCAACCCATCCCAGGGAGATGAGTGGAACTGTGGTGCATGATGGGAAATTCACAAAGAATAAATTAAAATTTTAAAAAACACAACTGTACTGAACATGTACAGACATTTTCATTGCCATTATTTCTGTAAAAATAAGGCATAGTAACTATTTGCAGAGGACTTACATTGTATCAAGAATTACAGATAATCTAGAACTGATATGAACTGTACAAAAGGATGAGCCCAGCACAAACAGAACACCAATTTACATAACGGGCTTGAACGCCCACTGATTTTGGTGTTGGTAGAAGAGGTCTATAGAATGAATCCCTATAGCTAGTGCAAAATAATTCTAATTCATGATGAGAGGCGAGTGAGTCTACATCAAATCTGAAACATAAAGTACTGAGTAGTGTCAGGACAAGAGGTAAGTAGTTCCCGGATGGGGTGCTTGCCTAGCATGCTTGAGGCCTTGGTTCATTCCCAAGCATATAAAGAGGAAAGGAAGGAAAAGGAGGGAAGAGTGAAGAGAGAAGATGCTAAGTAAATTTAGAAGACACAAAGCTAGAAAGCAGAATCATTTTGGATTTGGGGCTTTCTTCAGATTTTTTCAGATATTGCAATATTTGCATATACAGTGCCCAGAGACTGGAGCCCAAATCTACAAGGGTTTTATCTATTATTTTCTGTACACCATATACACATAGCTTGAAGGTGATGTTTGACTGCACTTTCAAGGCACCCTGGGTTGTTACTGCAGCTACATTAGGAAAGGTGTAGAAGTGTCTAGCAATTCAGATTTCAAACATTCGAGTTAAAAACGATCAAATGGCAATAGCAAATACATTATGGTAGAAAGTGTTCCAATATATCCATCTGTGCATACAGACAGCCCCTGTCCATGTTATCCCCATAAGTACTCGTTACATAGATTCTGCAATTATCATTGTTTTTAAATACAGAAGGAAGTGTGTCACTGAGGAGTGAGATCATTTAGCTGGGGCACACAGCCACTGAAATATTGAGAGCTACTAGCAGAATTCGGTCCCGTTTCTTATTCCTCACAGTCCCTGTGTTAAATAACACACCATGTAGGTATCACCTAGGAAAAAACTCTCATGGGAACAAATAGAAAATTTTGGTTAAAACCTGAGAGAAAAAGATGTGTTCCCATAGATGAGTGCGGAGCATACACACACAGTGTGAGCCATAGGTGCAATGCCAGGGAAGTAAAAGCTCAGAGTAACCATCTTGTCTGCTGAGGACAGGAAGCTGCACTGTGTGGCTACCCACAGACATGGAGCAGGAGATGGAAAGGCCACCAGCATGTGGTACTTATAGACAGAAAACCACTTTGTTGTTGTTGTTGTTCTGTCTTCTGTAGAAAAGGAAGTGTTCACAAAAGACCAGGACAGGTTGTGGTGAGAAACTCTTCTGAGGGGTGTATTCAGTGTCACCTAGCTTCTTTAAAAGTGACCTCAAATGGATTTAAGAGTGTTAAGAAAATTTGAAGTTGAAAATTATAGATTTTGTAAAAGATATCACAGTACTAGGTTATAGCAGATATTCTTGTTCTCAGCACAATGAAAAAAGATTCTGAAAACTATGAACTCCCTTGAGTACAATTAGACTGTGATCCCTGCACCCAGTATGATTGCTAAATGCAGAAGAGCTGGTGATGGTAACCAGAGCCAGCATTGCTCAGAAAAAGCCGTGTCACAGCTGCCCACAACACTTGAAGAGCCAGATGGAACTTACAAGGGACTTACAAGGACTAACAAGGAAGAAACAGGAAGAATCCAGGACTATATATTTCAACTCAGTTCATATGTCCCTTACAAATATCTACTCATTCTGTCTCTGAAAATTAATTTCTACTTAGTCACCCAACAGAGGAAGCTCTGAGAATTTAAATTCAGGTTGAGCATCACTGATCTAACAACGCTCTTAAATTTTCAAACTGATATATAGTCTGATAGGCAACCAGTTCCAGACTTAGGAGCATTTCAAATTTTTCAGAAGGCTGTCCAGTCAGTAAAATCTAAACACATGTTCAAGAATCCTTAAAAATCTGAAAAAAAAAAATAAAAAAACCAAAAACATTTCCAGTCCCAAATGTTGTAGAAGGGGACCTCACCTAGTATTCATTGTTTAAAGGTGGGTTTTCTGATGAATGAGCACAGCTAAGCTTGCCTGCCTTTGTAAGTGATTCATTCCTAATGCCAAGGGTTTAACCCAGTTGCTGTGTAGGGTTGGTTTATAAGCCATGGACCAGAAGTTGCAGCATCCCTTGTGTCAAGAACAAGCAGTTTGACTGGAAGATGCAGTCAATGTTGTATGGAAACCTTTGCAGAGCCATTACAAGCAGTTCCATGGGGTAGCCCTGAAGCACACTTAGTTGAGGTCTGCATCTTTGCGGATTGGCATATAGTACTCATACATATTTGTAGGGTAACGTATGACACTTTAATATACATATGCAAACACATATATCCAGTCAGGGTAACATGTTCCACCTCCTTCCTTCCTTCCTTCCTTCCTTCCTTCCTTTCTTTCTTTCTTTCTTTCTTTCATTCTTTTTTATTTAATACTTTATTTACATTTCAAATGTTTTCCCCTTTCCAAGTCTCCCCTATGAAAACCCCCTATCCCATCACCTGTCCCCCTACCTCTATGAGGGTATTACCCCACCCACCCACCCACTCCCCTCTTCCCTCCCTGGCATTCCCCTATACTGGGCCATCTAACACTCTCAGACCCAAGGGCCTCTCCTCCCAATGATGGTCAACAAGACCCTCCTTAGCCACATATGTGGCCAGCACCACGGGCTCCTCCATATGCATTCTTTGGTTGGTGATCCAGTCTCTGGGAGCATTGGGGAGCCTGACCAATTGACACTGTTGCTCCCTCCATGAGGCTGCCAACCCCCTCAGCTCCTTCAGTTCCTTCTCCAACTCCTCCATCTGGGATCTCACACTCAGCCCAATGGTTGCTGTGAAATGACTCTTGGTATTCCAAACTTTTGGGCTAATAACCACTTATCAGTGAGTACATACTGTGTTTGTTCTTTTGTGACTGAGTTACCTCGCTCAGGATGATATTTTCAAGTTCCATCCATTTGCCTGCGAATTTCATGAAGTTTTTGTTTTTAATAGCTGAGTAGTATTTCATTGTGTAAATGTACCACATTTTCTGTATCCATTCCTCTGTTGAGGGATATCTGTGTTGTTTCCAGTTTCTGGCTATTATAAATATGGCTGCTATGAACATAGTGGAGCACCTGTCCTTATTAGATGTTGGAGCATCTTCTGGGTATATGCCCAGGAGTGGTATAGCTCGGTCGTCAGGTAGTATTATGTCCAATTTTCTAAAGGTCCACCAAGCTGATTTCCAGAGTGATTGTACCAGCTTGCAATCCCACCAACAATGGAGAAGTGTTCCTCTTTCTCCACATCCTCACCAGCATCTGCTGTCACCTGAGTTTTTGATCTTAGCCATTCTGACTGGTATGAGGTGGAATCTCAGGGTTGTTTTGATTTGCATTTCCCTGATGAGTAAGGATGTTGAATATTTCTTTAGGTACTTCTCAGCCATTCGAGGTTCCTCATTTGAGAATTCTCTGCTTAGCTCTGTTCCCCATTTTTTGATAGGGTTATTTGGTTCTCTGGAGTCTAACTTCTTGAGTTCTTTGTATATATTGGATATTAGCCCCCTATCAGACATAGGATTCGTAAAGATCTTTTCCCAATCTGTTGGTTGCCGTTTTGTCCTATTGACAGTGTCCTTTGCCTTACAGAAGCTTTGCAATTTCATGAGGTCCCATTTGTCGATTCTTGATCTTAGAGCGTAAGCCATTGGTGTTCTGTTCAGGAACTTTTCCCCACTTCCTCTTCTATTAGATTCAGTGTATCTGGTTTTATGTGGAGGTCCTTGAACCTCTTGGACTTGAGCTTTGTACAAGGAGATAGGAATGGATCAATTTGCATTCTTCTACATGTTGACCGACAGTTGAGCCAGCACCATTTGTTGAAAATGCTGTCTTGTTTCCACTGGGTAGTTTTCGCTCCTTTGTCAAACATCAGGTGACCATAGGTGTATGGGTTCATTTCTGGATCTTCAATCTATTCCATTGATCTACCTGCCTGTCACTGTACCAATACCATGCAGTTTTTATCACTGCTGCTCTGTAGTACAGCTTGAGGTCAGGAAGGCTGATTCCTCCAGAAGTTCTTTTATTGTTGAGAATAGTTTTTGCTATCTTGGGTTTTTTGTTATTCCAAATGAATCTGAGAATTGCTCTTTCTAAGTCTATGAAAAATTAAGTTGGAATTTTGATGGGGATTACATTGAATCTGTAAATTGCTTTTGGCAAGATGGCCATTTTTACTATGTTAATACTGCCAATCCATGAGCATGGGAGATCTTTCCATCTTCTGAGGTCTTCTTCAATTTTTTTCTTCAGAGACTTGAAGTTCTTGTCATACAGATCTTTCACTTGTTTGGTTAGAGTCACACCAAGATACTTATATTGTTTGTGACAATTGTGAAGGGTGTTATTTCCCTAATTTCTTTCTCAGCCTGTTTATCCTTCAAGTATAGGAAGGCTACTGGTTTATTTGAGTTAATTTTATATCCTGCCACTTTGCTGAAGTTGTTTGTCAGCTATAGCAGTTCTCTGGTGGAATTTTTAAGGCCACTTAAGTATACAATCACATCATCTGCAAATAGTGATATTTTGATTTCTTCCTTTCCAATTTGTATCCCTTTGACCTCCTTTTGTTGTCTAATTGCTCTAGCTAGAACTTCAAGTACTATATTGAATAAATAGGGAGAGAGTGAACAGCCTTGTCTAGTCCCTGATTTTAGTGGGAATGCTTCAAGTTTTCCTCCATTTAGTTTGAGGTTGGCCACTGGTTTGCTGTATATTGCTTTTATTATGTTTAGGTATGGGCCTTGAATTCCTGATCTTCCAAGACTTTTATCATGAAGGAATGTTGAATTTTGTCAAATGCTTTTTCAGCATCTTATGAAATGACCATGTGGTTTTTTTCTTTGAGTTTGTTTATGTGGTGTATTACATTGATGGATTTCCGAGTATTGAACAGTCCCTGCATACTTGGGATGAAGCCTATGTGATCGTGATGAATGATCGTTTTGATGTGTTGTTGGATTTGGTTTTTGAGAATTTTATTGAGTATTTTTGCATCGATATTCATAAGGGAAATTGCTCTGAGGTTTTCTTTTTTTGTTGGGTCTTTGTGTGGTTTTGGTATCAGTGTAACTGTGGCCTCATAGAATGAATTGGATAGTGTTCCTTCTGTTTCTATTTTGTGGAATAGTTTGAAGAGTATTGGTATTAAGGTCCAATAGAATTTAGCACTAAACCCATCTGGCCCTATGCTTTTTTAGGTTGGGAGACTTTTAATGACTGCTTCTATTTCTTTAGAGGTTATGGGACTGTTTAGATGGTTTATCTGATCCTCACTTAACTTTGGTATTTAGTATCTGTCTAGAAAATTGTCCATTTCATCCAGATTTTCCAGATTTGTTGAGTATGGGCTTTTGTAGTAGGATCTGATGATTTTTTTAATTTCCTCAGATTCTGTTGTTATATCTCCCTTTTCATTTCTGATTTTGTTAATTTGCATACTGTGTCTGTGCCCTCTGGTTAGTCTAGCTAAGAGTTTATTTATCGTGTTGATTTTCTAAAAGAACCAGCTCCTGGTTTTGTTGATTCTTTGTATAGTTCTTTTAGTTTCTACTGGTTGATTTCAGCCCTTAATTTGATTATTTCCTGCCTTCTACTCCTCTTGGGTATATTAGCTTCTTTTTTGTTCTAGAGCTTTCAGGTGTGCTGTTAAGCTGCTAGTGTACGCTCTCTCCCATTTATTTTCGGAGGCACTCAGAGCTATGAGTTTTCCTCTTAACACTGCTTTCATTGCGTCCCATAAGTTTGGGTATGTTGTACTTTCATTTTCATTAAACTCTAGGAAGTCTTTAATTTCTTTCTTTATTTATTCCTTGACCAAGTTATCATTGAGTACAGTGTTGTTCAGCTTCCATGTGTATGTGGGCTTTCTGTTGTTTTTGTTGCCATTGAAGACCAGCCTTAATCCGTAGTGATCTGATAGGAGGCATGGGATTATTTCAATCTTCTTATATATGTTGAGGTTTGTTTTGTGACCAATTATATGGTCAATTATGGAGAAGGTACCATAAGGTGCTGAGAATAAGGTATATTCTTATGATTTAGGATAAAATGTTCTGTAGATATGTTAAATCCATTTGGTTCATAACATCTGTTAGTTGCACTGTGTCTCTGTTTAGTTTGTGTTTCCAAGATCTGTCCATTGATGATAGTGGGGTGTTGAAGTCTCCCACTATTATTGTGTGAGGTGCAATGTGTGCTGTGAGATCTAGTAAAGTTTCTTTTATGAATGTGGGTGCCCTTGCATTTGGAGCATAGATGTTCAGAATTGAGAGTTCTTCTTGGTAGATTTTTCCTTTGGTGAGGATGAAGTGTCCTTCCTTATCGTTTTTGATGACTTCTGGTTGAAAGTTGATTTTATCTGATATTAGAATGGCTACTCCTGCCTGTTTCTTACAACCATTTGCCTGGAAAATTGTTTCCCAGCCCTTTACTCTGAAGTAGTGTTTGTCTTTAACCCTAAGGTGCATTTCTTGGATACAGCAAAATGCTGGGTCCTGTTTATGTATCCAGTCTGTCAGTCTTTGTCTTTTTATTGGGGAATTGATTCCATTGATGTTAAGAGATATTAAGGAATAGTGATTGTTGCTTCCTGTTATTTTCGATGTTATTTTTATGTTTGTGTGGCTATCTTCTTTTGGGTTTGTTGAAAGATTACTTTCTTGCTTTTTCTAGGGTGTAGTTTTCCTCCTTGAGTTGGAGTTTTCCATCTAATATCCTTTGTAGGGCTGGGTTTGTGGAAAGATATTGTGTAAGTTTGGTTTTGTCATAGAATGTCTTGATTTTCCATCTATGGTAATTGAGAGTTTTGCTGGGTATAACAGCCTGGGCTGGCACCTGTGTTCTCTTAGGGTCTGTATGAGATCTGTCCAGGATCTTCTAGCTTTCATAGTCTCTGGTGAGAAGTCTGGTGTAATTCTGATAGGTCTTCCTTTATATGTTACTTGACCTTTTTCCCTTACTGCTTTTAATTTTTTCCTTGTTTTGTGCATTTGGTGTTTTGAATATTATGTGATGGGAGTAATTTCTTTTCTGGTCCAATCTATTTGGAGTTCTGTAGGCTTGAATGTTTTTGTTCATCTCTTTCTTTAGGTTAGGGAAGTTTTCTTCTATTATATTGTTGAAGATATTTACTAGCCCTTTAAGTTGGGAATCTTCACTTTCTTCTATTCCTATTATCCTTAAGTTCTGTCTTCTCATTGTATCCTGGATTTCCTGGATGTTTTAGGTTAGGAGCTTTTTGCATTTTGCATTTTCTTTGACTGTTGTGTCAATGTTTTCTATGGTATCTTCTGCACCTGAGATTCTCCCTTCTATCTCTTGTATTCTGTTGGCGATGCTTGCATCTATGACTCCGGATCTTTTTCCTAGGGTTTCTGTCTTCAGAGTTGTCTCCCTTTGTGATTTCTTTATTGTTTCTATTTACATTTTTAGATCCTGGATGGTTTTGTTCATTTCCTTTGCTTGTTTGATTGTGTTTTCCTGTATTTCCTCTTTAAGGCTTCTAGCTGTTGACCTGTGTTCTCTTTTATTTCTTTATGGGAGTTATTTATTTCCTTCTTAAAGTCTTCTATCATCATTATGACAAATGATTTTAAATCTGAGTCTTCGTTTTCTAGTGTGTTGGGGTATCCAGGGCTCCCTGTGGTGGGAGAGCTGGGTTCTGATGATGCCAAGTAGCCTTGGTTTCTGTTCCTTATGTTCTTGCCCTTGCCTTTTGCCATCTGGGTATCTCTGGTGTTAGCTGGTCATGCTCTCTGACTGTGGCTTGTCCTTCCTGCAAGCCTTTGCGTGAGTACTCCTTGGTGACCAGCTCTCTCTGAGAGGAATTTGGGTTTGGAGAGCTGTGGTACAGGGTCAGCTCTGGGGTGCAGACAGAAACCAGAAGGATCCTGTCCCCAGCTGTTCCTTGGTTCGTTTGTCCTGATGGCTCTGTGAGGGTCCCTCTTGATTGAGGAATTTGAACAGAAGTGATGGTCTTCCTTTGCTCAAAGGTGTGTTGGCACTCCTGGGAGACCAGCTCTCTCCTGGCACTGAATTTGGAGCCCTGTATCAGGGGATCAGTTCCCCAGACTCAGAAGGAAACCAGAAGGCCACTCCTCAGTCCCTGTGTCCTGAGGGTTCTGGACGGGTCTCTCTGAGCAGAGGTGCTGACCTTACCCCTGATCATAGGCTTGTCTGCACTCCTGCGAGGGTAGCTCTTTCCCTGCACTATTTGGGTATGGAGGCGTGTGGCACAGACCTCAAGCATAAATCGGAAGGCTCCTGTCCCAGGCTCTTCCTCTGTCCCAGTATCCTGCAGATTCCTGGAGGTCCCGCTGAGCAGTGGCACCCATCTTACCTCCACTCGCGGGCTTATCCACACTTCCTGGATGCTAGCCTTCTCCCTGTGCTATTTGGTTATGGAGCTCTATGGCACGGACTGTGGTCCCCAGCCGCAGAAGACCAGAAGGCTGCTGTCCCCCACCTCATTTATTTCTATTTGGCTCTTTTCTCTGGCATCTTCCAGATCTTCATACAGTAGAAAATAGACCATTGTGAACCACTTCCCCATGACATGAGCACTTGATGCCATTGTCCACCCTACCTCTAGTCCTTCAGCCCCCTTCCCACTCTCTAACAACTACTATTTGACATTCACATTGACCTTTTTAGCTTCCATGTATGAGAGAAGGCACATGGCCTTTCTGTGTCTGGCTTACTTCACTTAACATAATATCCTTCAGTTCCATTCATTTTGCCTCAGAGGACAGGAAATCTTGCCTTATGACTGAATAAACCCTGAGTGAGTGGAGTGTGGGAGAGACAGAGATATGTCTTCATCAAATCAGCTAGTATGTTGCTGCCTCAAAAATCTAAAAAATATATAACTCATTTATTTGATGCAGCACCTCATTTCTGGGCACATATCCAAAAGCAAAGAAATCAGCATATTAAAGCTGCACCTGTCCATGTCTCTGCTGATGTCAGTATTCATAGTCCCCATATGGTATCAACCTAGCTGTCTGTCAAAGCTACATCTTCAAGTAGTGTATATTTAGGAATAGTAGAGAAACTTTGGGCACAATCTTCTATAAAACTAGAAAGCAGAAGTATCTCTGTGAAATACTTTTCTGTAGGGAAGGCTGAATCTCTTCTCCAAAGAAATGTTACAAAGTATTATTGATGAGAACAACTCATAATTTATGAGTGTTAAATAGATCCCAAAAAGATAGGGATCATGTAGGTGAAACAATGTACAAAAGGGAGATCATGTAATGAAAACAATGACAGAAAAGCAGAAAACAGATCCCTTATCTCCGATCAATATTTTTATGTTCTGCCTCTCCCCATCAGCCCGTGACACTTGTGCCTAATTTAAATGATCATCCTTCACCCTTACTTTGGCTAACAACACAGAAAGTGTAGTAGAAACCTGCTTGCTTGTGACCAGAGTCTTTCTCTTCAAGGTCCATGGCTTAGAAATACTTTTTTGTTTTCATATATCCCAAGCTAGCCTTAAACTTACCATGTATCCAAAGATAACCTTAACTTTTGACCTTCCCGCTCCAGCATCCTAAGTGCTGGAATTACAGGCTTATGTGGTACTGCACATAAAACCAATGACTTTGTGTGTGTTCTGCTAGTACTCGACTATCATTGCCAAGCCAGTTCTTAGGTACCCTTCATCCCACTGTTTCCTGTTCCAAATTTTGCCATTGTTCACAAATATCTCACAAGTAGAAGGTTATCATCATTCATCAAAGCACAGTGAAGAACACAGAAAGCAGTTTAGTTATTTTAAGCCAGGAAAAAGAAAAAAAAAGCTGTTTTAAAAATTGCTGAGAGAGCTTAGAAAACGGTTGGAAGGAAGCAAAAATCCAGGAAAGTAGATGTCATCTTTCAGGAAATCAGGAAATGCAACCCAGGGTTCCGCCTACCTAGATCGAGGAAGCAGCTGTCTACAGTGGGAGCTGCTGCAGGCTTCTTCTCTGCCAGCTACCAAAGCATCTCTTGTTAGCCCTGAGTAGGGAGAACAATGTTTTCCTTTTCTTTATGCCTTACACATCTTTGGGGAGCAGTTTCAGTGGCAGAACCCAATTCCCAAAACCTACTGGCAAGAGGTTGGAAGATGACCCTACGCTTCCACGAAAGCAGCTGGGGAGATGCTGTGTTGTCAGCAGACAAATGTGCAAGGGGATTCCCCGACTTCACTTTCAGTCTAGGGTAATATGGAGGGAGGCATGCTTCCAACAAAACAAATGAAATAGTAGCTGGACTTGGAGCTGGAAAGATAGCTCAGTCCTTAAAGTACCTGTCACACAAGCATAGCGACCTGATTTTAGATTCCCCAGCACCCACCCACATAAAAATAAATAAAGCTGGGCGTGTGTATGATTGAAAGAGAGATTCATTAGAGAGAAGTGGATCTCTGGTCAACCGGCTGGCCAAATGCTGAGTGTCCGGTTCAGTAAGAGACTCTCAAAAGTTAAGGGGGAAAATGATCAAAAGAGACACTTGACATCAACTTTTGGCCTGCATGTGCATGCACATGCATGTGTGCACACACATATACAGAGAGAGAGATCAAGACTCCTGTGACCAAGTGTTTAAAAAAGTCTCTTCCCAGTAACTCCATTTAGCTATTTCTAAGCCTTAAAAAGAATACATGGCTTATCATTGCCTTTATGTGCATATTAGATAACTTACAACTCAATTACTCTCTCTTCAGTTGAAAAATAACACAATTTCTCCCATTTCAAGGTTAAAATTGCCCAGGTGTCAATAATGGCTATTCAGATTCATGTATGGTACACCTTACATGTACCACACAGAGTCCCAGCTGTGCTTTGCCCCGTCTTCTCTTTGTCATTTTGGCAGAAGAGAAGTAACTGTGGTCATGAAGTGAATGCTGGTTCAGAATAAAAATATGCACTTGACCTGCTGGCTCCTGTTGAGTAAGGCACACATTCTGTCTTTTATAAAGGGAGCTACTTTCCTCAGGATTGTTATTCTTCAAAATAAAATGAGAAGCAGGTAATCCATCTCCTCCTAGGATGCCATCAAGTGTCCTTGCTTGCCTGCCCTCAAACCATGAGCCATATACTTAACCCAAGTTCCTTCTCTTTCTCTCTCTCTTTTTTTTTTCATACTTTATTTACATTTCAAATGTTTCCCCCTTTCCAGATCTCCCCTTTGGAACCTCCCCATTTCCTACCCTCTCCCCTTGCCACTATGGGGGTATTCTCCCACATACCTACCCACCCACTCTCAACTTCCCTCCTTGGCATTCTCCTTTACTGAGGGATCTAACACCTCAGGCCCAAGGGCTCTCTCCTCCCCATGATGGCTAACAAGACCCTCCTCTGCCGCATATGTGGCCAGCACCATGGGTCCCTCCATGTGTATTCTTTGGTTGGTGGATCAGTCTCCAGGAGTATCATGGGATCAGGCCAGTTACCACTGTTGCTGCCTCCCTGGGGATGCAAACTCCCTCAGCTCCTTCAGTCCCTTCTCCAAGTCTTCCATCTGGGACCTCACACTCAGCCCTACTGTTGCTGCGAAGTGACTCTTGGGTATTTCAAACTTTTGGGCTAATAACCACTTAACAGTGAGTATATACCATGTTCATTCTTTTGTGACTGAGTTACCTCGCTCAGGATGATATTTTCAAGATCCAGCCATTTATCTGTGAATTTCATGAAGTCATTGTTTTTAACATTCCATTGTTTTTGGTATTCCATTGTGTAAATGTACCACATTTTCTGTATCCATTCCTCCTTTGGGGGACACCAGGGTTGCTTCCAGCTTATGGCTATTATAAATATGGCTGCTATGAACATAGTGAAACATGTGTCTTTCACAATGTTGGAGCATCTTCTGGGTATATGCCCAGGAGTGGAATAGCTGGGTCCTCAGGTAGTATTATGTTCATTATTCTGAGGGTCTGCCAAACTGATTTCCAGAGAGGTTGTATCAGCTTGCATTCCCATCAGCAATGGAGGAGTGTTCCTCTTTCTCCACATCCTTGCCAACATCTGCTGTCACCTGAGTTTTTGATCTTACACATTCTGACAGGTGTGAGGTGAACTCTCAGGGTTGTTTTGATTTGCATTTCCCTAATGAGTAAGGATGTTGAACATTTCTTTAGGTGCTTCTAGGCCATTCGAGTTTCCTCAGTTGAGAATTCTCTGTTTCGCTCTCTTCCCCATTTTTTGATAGGGTTATTTTGATCTCTGGAGTCTAGCTTCTTGAGTTCTTTGTATACATTGGATATTAGCCCTCTATCAGATGTAGGGTTGGTAAAGATCTTTTCCCAATCTGTAGGTTGCTGTTTTGTCCTATTTACAGTGTCCTTTGCCTTACAGAAGCTTTGTAATTTTATGAGGTCCCATCTGTCCATTCTTGATCTTAGAGCACAAGCCATTGGTGTTCTGTTCAGGAACTTTGCCCTGTGCCCATGTGTTTGAGACTTTTCCCCACTTTCTCTTCTTTTAGATTCAGTGTATCTGGGTTTATGTGGAGGTCCTTGATCCACTTGGACCTGAGCTTTGTACAGGGAGATAGGAATGGATTAATTCACAATCTTCTACATGTAGACTGCCAGTTGAACCAGCACCATTTGTTGAAGATGCTGTCTTTTTTCCACTGGATAGTTTTAGCTCCTTTGTCAAAGATCAAGTGACCATTCCTGGGTCTTCCATTCTTATTCCATTGATCTACTTGCCTGTCACTGTACCAATACCATGTAGTTTTTATCACTACTGCTCTGTAGTACATCTTGAAGTCAGGGAGGCTGATTCTTCCAGAAGTCCTTTTATTGTTGAGAATAGTTTTTGCTACCCTGGGTTTTTTGTTATTCCATATGAATTTGAGAATTGCTCTTTCTAAGTCTATGAAGAATTGAGTTGGGATTTTGATGGGGTAGCATTGAATCTGTAGATTGCTTTTGGCAGGATGGCCATTTTAACTATTTTAATCCTGCCGATCCATGAGCATGGGAGATCTTTCCATCTTCTGAGGTCTTCGATTTTTTTCTTCAGAGACTTGAAGTTCTTGTCATACAGATCTTTCACTTGTTTGGTTAGAGTCACACCAAGATACTTTATATTGTTTGTGACAATTGTGAAGGGTGTCATTTCCCTAAGTTCTTTCTCAGCCTGTTTATCCTTCGAGTATAGGAAGGCTACTGATTTGCTTGAGTTAATTTTGTATCCGGCCACTTTGCTGAAGGTGTTTATCAGCTGTAGCAGATCTCTGGTGGAGTTTTTCCGGTCACTTAAGTATACCATCATATCATCTGCAAATAGTGATATTTTGACTTCTTCCTTTCCAATTTGTATCCCTTTGACCTCCTTTTGTTGTCTGATTGCTTTAGCTAGAACTTCAAGTACTATATTGAATAGATAGGGAGAGAGAGGGCAGCCTTGCCTAGTCCCTCATTTTAGTGGGATTGCTTCGAGTTTCTCTCCATTTAGTTTGATGTTGGCCACTGGTTTACTGTATATTCAAAGAGAGAAAGACCAGCTAACACCAGAGATAACCAGATGGCGAAAGGCAAGAGCAAGAACACAAGGAACAGAAACCAAGACTACTTGGCTTCATCAGAACCCAGTTCTCCCACCACAGCCAGCCCTGGATACCCCAACACACCATAAAAGGAAGACTCAGACTTAAAATTACATATCGAGAGGATGATAGAAGATTTTAAGAAGGAAATAAATAACTCCCTTAAAGAAATACAAGAGAACACAGGTAAACAACTGGAAACCCTTAAAGAAGTCACACAAAAATCCCTTAAAGAATTACAGGAAAACACAATCAAATGGGCAGAATTACAGAAAAACACAATCAAAAAAAAAAAATGAACAAAACCATTCAGGAATTAAAAACAGAAATAGAAACAATAAAGAAATCACAAAGGGAGACACCCCTGGAGTTAGAGAACATAGGAAAGAAATCAGGAGTCATAGATGCCAGCATCACCAACAGAATACAAGAGATGGAAGAGAGAATCTCAGGGCGGAAGATACCATAGAAAACATTGGACACAACAGTCAAAGAAAATGCAAAATGCAAAAAGCTCCTAGCCCTAAACATCCAGGATATCCAGGATGCAATGAGAAGACAGAACCTGAGGATAATAGGTATAGAAGAGAGTGAAGATTCCCAACTTAAAGGACCAGTAAATATCTTCAACAAAAGTATAGAAGAAAACTTCCCTAACCTAAAGAAAGAGATGAACATAAATATACAAGAAGCCTACAGAACTCCAAATAGACTGGACCAGAAAAGAAATTCCTCCCATCACATTATAGTCAAAACACCAAATATACAAAATAAGGGAAGAATATTAAAAGCAGTAAGGGAAAAAGGGCAAGTAACATATAAAGGCAGACCTATCAGAATTACACCAGACTTCTCACCAGAGACTATGAAAGCTAGAGGATCTTGGGCAGATCTCATACAGACTCTAAGAGAACGCAAGTTCCTTCTCTACTGCTGACTTGGCAGCTCCAGGGATGTTGCCTTCCTCTCTTATAGATGGAAAGATGATTCAGCTCTGCCACTATTAGTCCCCTTCTCCCTCCATGTCTTTGTTGATTTGAACATATCTGGAATTCTACACTGTTCTTACTGTTTTGTAGTTAACTTCAGAAGGTCATGATTTTATTCAGTCCAAATGCCTTAAGATAATCTCTGTATCACTTTTTTTCTGACAACCACCCATGTGAACAACTAAGCTCCCAGCCGAAGAGTCTTTAAAAGATGTGAATCCTGGATTCTCTGTCCCCTGGGGTGCCTAGCAGGAGGCTTAACAGCAATAACTTACTTTACTGAGCATTCACTAATGCACTTTTCATTGTTATAAGTGCTATTGTGCTTTTAAATCTCAGTGAATCTTTATAATGACTGGAAAAAATATCACCCACATTCACAGCATTACCTGTTTTGTCCAAGGTAAGTGCTTGAATGCAGAAATTTTTTTTTTTTTTATTTGGGCAAATATTTTATTCTTCAATGAACTGGGTTTTTGACCCTGAGCTTAGCATGTAGGGAATCTTCCAGTTACTATAGATATGAGACACATTACACAAATGCAGTAATCAGGTCGGGAATTCAGATGGGTCACAAAACTCCATTATGTCTTGGGTTACATTGAGAAGATGCTACTAAAGTTATCTGGGATTACCTGGACCTCTACTTCTCCACATGTGACACATTTGATATTGTGCTGTTTTGTCATCAGAATGACTTGGTATCATTCTGCATGGGTGTTCTCTCCATGAGCACTTTTTATCTAAGTCAGTTTATAATTAAAATTCCTTATTGGCACAGGATTCCTCCAGCTCGGGTTTTGGCAGACACAATGAAGAGAAAGGAAAAGTGACTGTGGGAAAAGAAAGGGACAGAAACTTTATCCTCTTATGACTTAGACTCTGAGATGAGAGTCACTTCAGCATAGACACTGAATAGTTTAGGCACATTTCCCCAAAGAAGCAATTTGAAAGAAAATACTTATGGGATAGATAAGCACACTATGGAAGGTGCAGTTTATCTCAAGACAGTTGTCTGAATCAAGAAATTTCTTTCTCCTTGCCATTTATCCCCAACCCCAACCCTTTCCTAGCCTTTTCTCAGATATGTAGAAATAGTTTATTTCTTTTTTTCATACTTTATTTACATTTCAAATGTTTCCCCCTTTCCAGATCACCCCTTTGGAACCTCCCCATCCCCTCCCCCCTCCCCCTGACACTATGGGGGTATTCCCCCACCCACCCACACTCTCATCTTCCCTCCTTGGCATTCCCCTACACTGGGGGATCTAACACCCTCAGGCCCAAGGGCCTCTCCTCCCCCCCAACCCCCCGATGTCTAACAAGACTCTCCTCTGCCACATATGTGGTCAGCACCATGGGTCCCTCCATGTGTATTCTTTGATTGGTGATCCAGTCTCCGGGAGCATCGAGGGGTCAGGCCAGTTGCTACTATTGCTCCCTCCCTGGGGCTGCAAACTCCCTCAGCTCCTTCAGTCCCTTCTCCAACTCCTCAGTCTGGGACCTCACACTTAGCCCTACTGTTGCTGTGAAGTGACTCTTGGGTATTTCGAACTTTTGGGCTAATAACCACTTAACAGTGAGTACATACCATGTTCATCCTTTTGTGACTGAGTTACCTCGCTCAGGATGATATTTTCAAGTTCCATCCATTTGCCTGCAAATTTCATGAAGTCATTGTTTTTAATAGCTGAGTAGTATTCCATTGTGTAAATGTACCACATTTTCTGTATCCATTCCTCTGTTGAGGGACATCTCGGTTGTTTCTTGTTTCTGGCTATTATAAATATGGCTGCTATGAACATAGTGGAACATGTGTCTTTATTAGATGTTGGAGCATCTTCTGGGTATATGCCCAGGAGTGGTATAGCTGGGTCCTCAGGTAGTATTATGTTCATTTTTCTGAGGGTCCACCAAACTGATTTCCAGAGAGGTTGTATCAGCTTGCATTCCCACCAGCAATGGAGGAGTGTTCCTCTTTCTCCACATCCTCGCCAACATCTTCTGTTTCTCTCCATTTCGTTTGATGTTGGCCACTGGTTTACTGTTTATTGCTTTTGCTATGTTTAGGTATGCTCCTTGAATTCCTGATCTTTCCAAGAATTTTATCATGAAGGGATGTTGAACTTTGTTAAATGCTTTTTCAGCATCTAACGAAATGACCATGTGAGTTTTTTCTTTGAGTTTGCTTATGTAGTGGATTACATTGATGGATTTCTGGGTATTGAACTATCCCTGCCTCCCTGGGACGAAGCCTGCTTGATCATGGTGAATGATCGTTTTGATGTGTTCTTGGATTCAGTTTGCAAAAATTTTATTGAGTATTTTTGCATCGATATTCATGAGGGAAATTGGTCTGAAGTTTTCTTTTATTGTTGGGTCTTTGTGAGGTTTTGGTATCAGTGTAACTGTGGCCTCATAGAATGAATTGGGTAGTGTTCCTTCTGTTTCAACTTTGTGGAATAGATTAAAGAGTATTGGTATTAGGTCTTCTTTGAAGGTCTGATAGAATTCTGCACTGAACCCATCTGGTCCTGGGCTTTTTTTGGTGACCTCCATCCCTTGAGCTCTTACTTTCTTTCTGCCTCCTTTTCCACAGAGTTCCCAGTGCCCTGAGGAGAAGGATTTGATCAAGACATCCCATTTAGGGCTGGTGTTCCAAGGTCTGTCTGGGGAGGATCCACAATGGGCTATGAAGCTCCTTACTTCATTCTGTCCCCATTTGTAACATTTGCCAGCTGGTCTGTGTATTAGGGAAACATACTGTTGTTTTCTGTTTCAACACCTGCAAATGAGCCTAATGTTCTAATTTGCACAGTGAATTAATCATGCCCTAAGGCTCTTAGGAACATTTGTAGGTGATAAGCTTTAAGAAATATGTTTGATCATTTGGTATACAGTGGTGCCCTGCCTACAAGTATGCTAGTGCAGTGGTGGCACAAAGCTTGTGGGAGTGACCAACCAATGTCTGATGTGCTTAAGGCCCCATTCACAAGATGGAACACATACCCAACACTGTTTGGGTGACCAAGAACCTGAGACTAGATAGCCCAGGCACCTGTCCTTAAAAAGAAATACACACTTTTTAAAGTAGAAATAAAGTGACTTCTAATAACATTCTACTGTGCTCATAGATCAATGCCTTGTTCAGCCATAATCAGAGAAACCTCTGCTTGCCCCAGAGAGAAACATACAGAGAACCAAAGTCAGACATTATTCAGAGACGGAGAGAGCCGGGGGGGGGGGGGGGGGGGGGGGGAGGTTACCAAGAAAGAGGCCTTCTAAATGCAGCAGGACTGACTGACACACATAGGAAGTCACAGAGACTGTGGCAGCATGCACAGTGCCTGCATGGATCTGCACCACACAAGGTCCTAGAGCTGAAAGAAGTAGACGCAAGGCCCACAACCCTAACCCTGAAGCCATCTCCAATTGATAACCACTTGCAAATGAAAACTTAGTTTTCTGCAAGGAAAATTGTCTCAAGGGGAAACAAACTACTCTTAAGAGTAGGCTACATGCCCAGCAGTTGGTGGCCAACAGAAAATGAGCTCACCAGCAGCATTGGAGAATCCTTGTCTCCTCATAGTGTCATGTCAGGGTTAGGTTTTTGTTGTTGTGAATATACATACATACATACACATATACATACATATTTCACATTCTTCCTCTGTTTCTGTCTTCCTGTCTCCCTCCCTCTCTTCCTGTCTCCTTCCTTCTCCCTCCTCCTTTCCCTCCTCCATCCTTCCTCCCTCCCTCTCTCTCCCTCCTCCTTTGCCCAGCAAGTCTCTTGTGTTAATATTATGCTTCCAATGTAGTGTTTTTGTGAGATTCCTGAGTGTGGGAATGAGTTGGTCTCTGCATCTGTATTTGTTTCATGTGCCTTTTCTTGTGTTCTCTTCCATTTGTTTGTTTGTCTGTCTGTTTATTTGTATGTGTGTTTGTTTGCTTGTCCTGTCCTACTATGGTATATTTGTTTTTGTTGTTTTATCTCATATTTTAATATCACTTAGAAGCCTGTTTCCAAATGAGAGACAAAAAGTAGGTAGATCTGGGTGGGAAGGGAAGTGGAAAACAGCCAGGAGTAATGGAGGGAGAGGAAACCATAATCAGGGTATTTTAATGTGAGAAAGATTTCAACAAAAGGGGAAAAGAAGAATAATTCCAATATAGAGGAAATGTTCATGTAATAATAGCATAGCAAGTTGTGGGGCATTTTCTTACTTGATGATTAATATGTGAAGGCCCAGCCCACTGCAGATGTGTCAGCCTTGGGCTAGTGGTCCTGGGTTCTATAAGTCCTGAGCAAGCCATGAGGGACAAGCCAGTGTGCAGCATCCTTCCATGGCCTCTGCATCAGCTCCTGCCTTCAGGCTCCTGCCCTGACTTCCCTCAGTGATGACTTGAGTGTGACTTGAGAGCTGTGAGCTGAAATTAACTCTTTCATTTCCCCATTTCCAAAAAAGGAACCCTGCTTAAACAGAGACAAATGTTTCTCTCTGCTATTTAATATTTTTGACTCAAAACCTGTCTCTTTTTCTCCTAACATTTTTAAATGCTCTGTGATTTGGGGTTTTATGCAGTTGTAGACTTAGTTCTGCAGTTGTGCCTTCAGCAGGACCAGAGCTGTTCCATGGCTGCCCGTCCCGTTTCTCTTTCATATCTGCAAGGAACTAAATTGGCCACACCACATGCCTTTTTAGTAGATGATGAGGTTTTCTCGGTTTCTTTTTTCTTTTTCTTTTTCTTTTCCTTTTTTTTTCCAGCCAAGCCTTCAGGAAGATTATTATTCTCCTTTATAGAATAAAGGGGAAAATCAATCTTAATGTTTCGCCCAAGGATGAAAGGGGCTGAGGTCTGCTCCATCAGTCACATGCTATAAACATCATGTGTCCACACTGGTTTACACTGTATTCAGATAGAACCCTCAAGGTAAGTGCTCTAGGACCTAGCGCTTGCTCAGACTTGTAACCATCAAGCAGTATTTTATGAGTACTGAATACAACCACCTCTCCACAGAGCCCTGCTGTGTGTGCAGTGTGTACTGTGGACACAAAGTTGGCCTGATCCCATGGTAGCCTAGGGGAACAACGATCCATTTTTAACTTGGCTCTTATTTTTGTTTTACTCTTCTGATGGCCTCATGTGAGTCATCTTTGTTCTTTCTGTGCAGTTCTTTTTGTATGGAGTAATTCTTCGTTTGGATGTTCACACTCCTGGAACTTCAGTTTTCTTCCCTGAAACGGAATGATGAGCCAAGCCAATGAACTGTTAGGAAGATGTGAGGTTAAAAGCATTGTAAATATAGTTTTGTTTTTTGTTTTTGTTTTGTTTTTGTTTTTGTTTTGGTGGTGGTGGGTGTTTTATTGTGGGGTGTTGCTGTTGTTGCT
>JADRCH010000064.1:12651001-12665727 GCA_019843965.1 Rhynchomys soricoides | reverse complement strand
GGTTGGTTTGGCTGCTGTTTGGTTGGTTTGGTTTGTTTTTTGGTGGTTTGTCCTTAACTTGAAAGTTAAATTCAGCAAGTATTGTTGGCACTCTGAGGGATGTAAGCAGGATCTATCTCCTGTGAATCATGCCAAGAAGATACGTTGTCACATATCTAATTCTTTCCTAAGGATGTTACAGGTAGACAAAGTGTAAAATGAAATAGGTCAAGTGCACCAGAGAAAAACAACGGGGTAATCTCCAGTGCACACCTCTAGCTTTCTGGTAGGTACAGTTCTAGATGCCACTTTCTTTCATGTGATCCACACAGCAACCCTCAAGGTCCTGTCTGTAAGGAAAATAAGGCTTAGAATTTGTGATGATTAGTGTTAATTTGTCAGTTTGTCAAGACCTCAAATCACTTGGGAAGGGGTCCCTAATAATGTCTGTGAAGGATTATCTTGATTACATTAATTGTCCTATGAAGACCTTCTCATTGTGGGTAGCACCATACCCTAGGCAGGGTTCCTGACTGCTTAAGAGTAGCAAAGGGGAGCTGAACACTAGCATGCATGCATAATCCATTGCTGTTGCCTGAGGATGTGTTGTGCTTCAAGTTCCCGCTGCCTTGACTTCCCTGTAGTGATAGGCTGTAACCTGGAATTGTGAGCCAATGAAATCCTGTGTCTCCTCTGAGTAGTTTTCTCAAGGTATTTTATCACAAGAGGGAAAGGAAACTAAGATGAAATTGTTAAGAAGTTTGTTCTGGAGTTGGAGAGATGGCTCAGTGGTTAAGAGCACGTATTGTTTCTGCAGAGGACCTGAGCTAAGTCCTGAGGACTCACATGGTGGTTAGCAAGATCCTTCACTCCAGTCCTGAGGGATCCGATGCCCTCTTCAGAGTGGTGCACATACATAAGTGAGGCAAAACATTCACGTACATAAAATAAGATAAATCTTAAAAAAATTTAGAGGCAATAAAGCATGAAAGAATAAGTCATATCCCGATAGCAAAAGAATATGGTATCAGATGAAAACCACACTCAGTATCTTCAAAACTGTGAGGTTTTGTTTAGAGTTTGAAGGTTTTGCTCTTTGATGTTGAGGGGGTATAATACTATGTCCTCAAATAAACATTTTGGACAACTGAAATGTTAAGCTAATGCAGGAAGTAGGACAGGCATATATTCTTCACCAAGAGTTATTGTTTATAAAGTAATACATGGCTTCTCAAAAGAAACATTCCATGAAGCACTTAGAATTTACCATATCCCTGGTCTAGGAATAGATGTAGGCTTGCTTTATTTAAACAGCAAATAGGACAGTAAGAAAGGAAGGTCTCTGCCTCCTATGCCCATATAAAGCATTCCTTCAGAGTCAGAGCCCCTCTCAATAACACAAGTATGCCATCAACTGAGTGGCTGCATTATAGGAAAACAGGAAATGCTGAACCTTCCCCTAGGCTCCCACATCCTTGTTTCTTTTGTCCTTCCTGTTTATGAACTTCAACTTTTCTTCACTCTTAATCTGTTTTGTTTTGTTTTTTAAGACTCCCTTCTTCCGTTTAAGAATGCCCTAGTTCTCCCATGAGTGTGGACCAAGGAGAGCACACATCTACGGCCACCTTTGGGTCGCTATGATAAAATACCTGAGAGAAGTAGCTTATTGGGGAAAGATCTATTTTGAGTCACAGTCACAGAGGGTTCTCAGTCCCTTGTGACGGGGAAAGAATGGAGTTCAAGTTAGAAGTGTGTGACAGACACCTCACATCACAGCAAACCAAGAAGAACCAGAACTGGAACCAGGGGCCAAGGCTGTGGGTGTAAAGGCCCACATCTAGTGACCGACTTCTACCAACCATGCCTCACCTCCTGGAGATTCCTCACCCTCCCAAAATAGCACCACTGACTTGGGAACAGGCATTCCAAACACAAGCCTGTAGGGAACATTTCATATTCAAACTAATGAAAAGGCTAGGAGTTGGCCTGCATACTGATTAGCAGTCTCATAGGAAAGCTGTATTTCTAGAACTACTTATAAGCTTGTCTATGTGTGCAGGATAATATAAACAGCAGGGATATGTTCCCATCCTTTTCAAGTCAGAATTCTGTTGGTTAAAGAACATGTCAGCTCACACGTTGGTTTCAGAATCACTTAGCTTTGCTAGTTTAAACCTAGTTGCTCGTTACTATTTGCAGAAAATGGGCCTTGTCTTTTGAACAGAAAAAAAACTGAAGATAACCAACATATGTCTTAGCTCTCTGCCTTATTTAGAATCATAACAGAGGAACTCAAAACTAGGTTATCCGAGCCTAGTGTGGTAGTGCACATCTATTGCCCTAGTATGTGGAAGCAGGAAGCATATCAGTTCAAGACCATCTTCAGCTCCATACCAAATGCCAAGTTCAAGATAACTTTTACCCTGCCTCAAAAAGCACTCTTGAAGAAAAAGGACACCAGAAAAAAACTAGAAAGGAGGTGATTTGGAAGTTTAGGAAAGAACAGCTAAATAAATGAACAAAATGAGTCAGGAACCATGGTGCATACCTGTAATCCAAGCACTCAGGAGACAGGGGCAGGAAGATTACTGCAAAGTGAGTTCAGCCTGGTCTACACAGTGAACTCCAGCCACCTACAGGTACTTAATAAGACATTATCTTAAGAACAGAAAGAAAAAAAGTAAATCATTATGTTGTTGCAGATAAATGAATTGATAATAGTGACAGAACCTGAGGTCTATGGGAAAAGTACACCTAAGTATACCTAGATGTGGAAAATATGTATATCATAAAAGAGTAATCCGTAGTCTGTAAAGTTCTTACCTCACAAGCATGAAAGACAGAATTCAACCTCCAGAACCCACATAAAAATGTTGTGCAATCCAGTTCTGCAGAGAAGGAACCAGAAGGAGCCCTGGGGCTCACTGGCCAAACACTCTAGCTTAATCAGTGAGCTCCCAGCCAATGAGAGACCCCATGGGTAATCAGTAATCCTGAATATGGTGCCCAAGGTTGTCCTCCGACCTCCATACCTGCACACACACAAGCATAAAAATACTGCTGAGAAATTTCCATTTGGAATAATTAGAATCGCTTTTTCTTAATAAAAGTTGAAGGTAATAGAACAAAAGATACCTGATCCAGTGAAGATCCCTGGCATATTTCAGAGACTAAGAAGCTTTGTAAATAACTAGATCTCTTCATTAAGAAGGCCTACAGTGCCCAAAGCATGGGAGTAAAGTAAGATAAGTATTCCCAGGGCATGGATAGTGGAAGAGAGATTATAAAGACGGGGTAGAGCTAGCTGCATTGGGGTCTAACTTGGAGCTGTGAATAGTTGACAGTTTGAAATCTATGGTCATTGCTTGGCTCAGTGGTGGCACATTACATAGGCATTTGAAGACAGGAAGGACATTAGATGGAGGGGCTGCTGCCACCATCCCCGCTGACTCTGTAAGCTCCCTGACTTCTTAATTTCACACACAGTGTCATCATTCCTATTTTTATTTTTTCTAAACTGTTCAGCCTGATAACTCTATCAAAGGATCTCAAAATTATTTACAAGGCCTAATAACATATTACTGTCAGAGCAAGGAAGATGTAATTGCCACAATTTTCTAAATAGGAAAACTGAAGATTGGAAATTAAGTAATTTGATCTCAGGTGAGAGCAGAGATCATTATGTGGCGGCTGTCATCTCTGTACACATAAGAATAGGATTCAGAAATAATTACTCTACCAAAATTTGATCTCCTAAAATGTTCCCAATGAGAAGTCTCCTGAGATCATTCTTCAGTGTCTTTCTCTATCCTCTATAATATTTGAATTTACAGGGTTAACCTTTCTTTTCCTGCCATGATAACTATCTCTCCTTTTTCAATTTATCACTTTCTTGACAGCTGATAGCAGCCTAAGCTAATATTGTAACAATTTTAGATAATATTGCAGATGTACAAGGACATCCTCATATGAATCAATTAAAGAAGTCACAGTAAGTTGCCATTGAAAGGGTAGCAGCTGCATCCTTGAAAACAGATGCTCTTCTGGGTGTGAATGAGTCCAATTTCAACTAATTTTTAAGACCTAAACAGATTTCAGTCTGGTTAATGTTGGGCTGTGGAGCCACTTGAGACATTCTAATGCTCTCAACTGATTGCTTCTCCATGACAGTTAGTGTGTTGGCTTTCCTTGAGAGATGCAGAGTATTTGACATGCCAAGGATTTTATGTCAATAGAAAAAAGGGGGCCCAAATCTCTGTTGTAGCGAGGTGGACTGTCTAGTTCTAAAAATAAAATGGTTACAAGAAGCAGCATTGCCTGCAGGGAAAGTTCTTGAGCTGTAGGAATTAACTAGAGCTACAATAAAGTTTGTATCTGTAAGATTCCTGAAAAGCCAAAAAACCAGCTTAAACAAGCGACTTCCTCATCCCCACTCTCGTCCTATACTGTACCCAGGAAACTGAGATAAAGGGAGTAGTGAATGGTGATTTGTTCTTTCTTTTCCCGATCTTTACAATCGATTATTATGTGCATTCTTTGTTGTGTTGTGTGAGTCAGTTAAAATCACTAGTTCGATTCAACTAAAAGGGCATTATTGAATTATATAATGCCTCCAGCTATTCTCCTGACCGATTATGGAAAATATATGATTCTTGCCCTAAAGGAGTTAGTGATCTGGTTGAGAGACAAGCTAATAATAAACAGTTTATTAACAGTCACATGAATGGGATTTGATAACTGCTCTACTAGAGTTGGATGGAGAAAAAAATATAGTCAAGTCGCTGGCTCTGCCCCTAGGATGGATGAGTAAATACTTAAAAAGCATAAAGCCCACCACAAGTATTGAATGGTAGAACCTCATGGCAGAATTAAGAGATTTGCTTTAAAGTGTGGAGGTCAAAAGGTAAGATTTAAGGAAGGGATGAATTACAGAAGAGAAAATTGTACACATTTGAAAATAACTGGAATGTGTTACAGAAATAAATTATAGAGATTGGTGGTACAGTAGGGCTGGCGTGAAAAGCTCAGTGATCCCCAAAAGAGACAGCAATCATGGAAAGCCTGGCTACAAAGCCCATGCTTGGACCCACAAGCACTAGAAAGTGTTGTAATAAAAATACTGTAATGAACCTACATACTTATGGCTCAGGTAATTAGCTCTATCTAGCTCGTGCTTTGTTAGGTTTGAAAGACCAAGCGAGAGGCAGAGATATCAGTTACAGGAGCCATAGATGAGAAGAAGTCTAAACCAAAGAAGTAGCACTTGGTGTAGAAAAGAGAAATACATATTAGAAAAATATATGCTAACTAGTAGAAGCAAAAATCAGCATTTAATGAAAAAGAAAAAGCCAAACATAATATAGTTTAGATTTCACTGGTAGGAAGGTAATTTAAATAAATTTTACAAGGAACAGTAATGTGTTTAGTTTTGAGATGCCTCTGGGATGTGCACAGACAGAAAGGCTTTTATAAATGGTTAATGAAATGAAGTTTTAAAGCCACAAATTTATGAATCCATAAACAATAGAAGAGGTGTCAGAAGTGTATGAGCTCGCCCACTCTCCATGGAACTAAGGGAGACTGGTCAAGCAGAACGCGCCAGGCTACCCTAGCAGTTATAGGAGGGCTGGAGGACGAGGACGCGTCCAGGGGCTGAAGTGATGCCAGCCAAAGCAGATGCAAATGGCCAGTGGTGCTCTATGTAGCAGAAAGCCTACATGGCATTAGCACCAGAAACTGTCCCGTGGGATTGGAAATTTAAATTTTATAGATAGATATCAGAATAATTTTTAACGATGTAGTGAAAGTAGGAATCTGATTGCAGCACACCAAGGCACTAGTAGGGCGCAGGACTGTAGAGAAAGCCATTTTTGCAGGCTCTCTCACTCAGCAAGAATCCGAACTCGCGTGAGGGAAAGTAATACAGGCTGGAGGAGGGAGCAGGGTGTGGAGGCTACTAAGAGAGGTAGCTGGCTGGCCCGGAGCGGGGACGTGCTGTGGAAGCATTTTAAATACAAAGAACTACACCGGCTATTTTGATCATCTTGTGCCTCTCTTCTGTCTCCTCCTAGACCGTCCCCACATCCCCACTCACCCAGCGTTATGTTCTCTCTCTGAGTGCTCCAAACTTGCTCACTCTTCTGAGCATTGTCAATTAAGGTTGTCTGTGTTTGTTTCCATTTACAGCAAGGAGAAGCCTCTCTACTGAAGGCTGAGTGAGGCACTGCTCTATGGGCATAGCAGTGTGTCACTAGAAGTCATTTGTTTATTTATACTTGCAGAATAACAGTGTTAGGTTTTCCTCTGTGCCCGTGATTTATCGTCTCAGGGTCTTGGCCATTTTAGCAGTGTTGGGTATGGATGCCATCTGTGTAGTGGGCCTTAAATCCAATCAAAACGTGGTTGATTATTAGCATATGCTTATGTTGCTATTATACCAATACATCTTGCAGCCAGGTCACTGTTGTGGGTTGCAGGGTTTGTTGGCTGGGTGATATTGATGATTTACCTTTCTTCTCCAGTTGCGTGCAGGGCACCTTCCAGCACCATGAATGCTAGTCTGCAGGAGGTGAAGCTTCTAATTGGGCTGTCTCAACTTTTCAGTACACCCTTACCATCAGCCTGTGGAAAATTTTTTTTGAGATTAGACTCAAAAATCTCCTATTGGCAATGATCTGCTCTTCAGTTTTTGTTTTCCTGTCAGTGGGTTATAAAACTAGCCCGGGGCTAAAGAGGGCTTACAGCAGTTAGAACAAAAGAAGGGGACTCAAGAGACTTGCACCTTGTAGTGAAAGGGTGACACAAGGCCTCAGCTCTGTGGTCCATGCTGAGGGCTTTCAAAGGGGAAAGTGAAGCAACTCCAGAGTTGAGGCTGAGTGGCAGGTGTATGGCAAGCGAGCAAGCATAGGAGACTAGAAGCTTGTGACTGGCTGTGACTCCAGACCTCACTCATCACCAAGTTATTACTCTCTCTCTTCCGTTCCAGGGCTTTGAGAGGGCTTTTGTTTTCCCGATAGAGCAAGAAGTCTGAAGTCAGCAGTGCTGGGGCTGGCCAGTAGTTAAACAGTAAGACCAGCACCTACCTGATTCTTTACTTCCCACATCAGGAAAAGGAGGAGTAGGAGAAAGGAGTGGTACCAGCCTCAGCCTGCTTCTTTTACCACAAATCAGCAGTCTCTGAGGGGTTCCACAGGACTCTGTGACATGAAGCCACTTCTTTCTGCAACCCCAGGGCTACAGACAGTGAACATTTCATATGTTCACTAGAGTGAAGATTGGAGATGAAATTGCCTTCTCCATTGTCTCCGCAAAAGAAAAACTATTTCTATTTGAGAGCACAAGGTTCATCTTCCTCCTGTTAGACCGATGGATTTGATAGAGAAAGCCCCGTTTACCTCAGCATGAGGGTGAGCTAGGAGTCGTAAACGATCCATACTTACATATATAGTGGTCACATATGAATGATCGGATGGCAGCCTTTCCCACAGTTAGAGCAGCGGCTTAGGGTGCGTGTCTTAAAGAGCTGATCAATTGCTAGCCTTTTAAAAGTTCAGTACACATGGGGCTGTGGCAGAATGGAGAACAGCCTCTACAACAGATACATAATCACTTAGTCCCCGGAAGAGTATGTGCAGAGGTAGGGGTGTGTGTGTGTGTGTGTGTGTGTGTGTGTGTGTGTGTGAGATGGGTGGGTGAGTGAATATGGTGTGTACAGGTATGGGGTGTGGTGTGAAGTGTGTGTGTCCAATAACCTCATTTCCTGCCTATAAACAGAATCTATCAACACTGTCACTTGACATTTAAGAGCCAGTTAATTCTTCTATGCTGTCTTTGCCATGCTCAGCATTTCTTTGATCAATATATGCCTTCTTATTTAAGAAAGCTTCATAAACTTCAGGAAGCCTTCAGGAATTCACAAGCCAGCATTTCAGGGAAGCTCTAGGCGTGAGTTATCATGTTACTGTAACATCATGTCGTAGTTTCGCTATAACTTACAGTCAGACAGAATGCACAGCTTTCCATTACTCTACACAGCTCCTGCCATGCCCTTGCAAGCTTCACTTGGCAGCTGAACCTGCCATTTGCCTATTCTGTTTTGGGTTTTGGTTTTGTTGTATTCATTTTTTTGTTTGTTTGTTTGTTTTGCATACTTTGTGAGTGGTCGGTTTTCACATAGTGAAATTATTTGTATAATAAAAAAAGAGAATTTCTAGCTTTTTAATGGATTCTACCCAAAATATTTTTGATAGTATTTGGTCAGTTATAATATTTTGGAGCTTGAGACCATGAGTACAATGTCAGAGTAATTTCTGCCTCTTGTCATTGATGAATACAGATGGTTCTGTGGAACAGACTTTGTGTCACAAAGGAAAGGAATTCAGAGCCTTAAAAGCCCTAAAGTGCTTTGAAATATTATAATAGTGTTACTTAAGGTTGCTTTCATCTAGCCTGCCACATGGACATTATGACGGCAATGATGTTGCCTTGCCATGAAACATGTATAATACTATCATTTGAGAGGAAATGCAGTGTTTTATGTCCACTCTCCAGCAGAGCGAGTTTGTGAACAGCTAGGATAGTGCAGGGATTATTAGAATTTTAAATCTACATCACTCTATTCTACTCCTCCTTACAGGTCAGTTCCCTTGAATAACGTTCACTTGTTTGTGCCTGTGCCACAGTGTTTTAATTTCTTAGAACCTGATTCCCAAAGGAACTTTAGCCTTAAAGGTTACATGCCTGGATCACGTTTCTGGCCCTCTCTTGGGCTTGATAGTCCAGGAAAAGACATAATCACAATACATACTACTTGGGCCATGTTGACTCCTACCCTATAAAGTAAGTTAGTGATGTCTCAGTGGGTCCTGGCCTGGGCTCCAAGCCCATACAGCCCTTCTTGCAAAAGGCCCATGTATTCCAGCCAAGGAAATGCTTCTCTGCTAAAGAGGTAAAACTATATAGATGACTGGAAACTGAACTTTGAAATAGATGGGATTGTTTCTGGCTGCAATTATTAAGATTTAACTTGGACAAATAAAAAACTAAACGAAAGTAATGACTCTTTATGTTTCTGATTTATATGAATACTGAGAAAGCTTTCTGTGCCAATATTCCCGTTTTCTTGTGTCAACCCATTTACCATTGTGTGACACAGTTCTCCCCACTTTGCACAAGGTACTAAGACAGACATATTTGAAGAAATTAGTTCTTGCAACGTGCTAGAGACAAGACGCAAGTACAGCAGTTGAGAGTTCTGAGAACTAAAGGAAGTCTTGACTAGTGTGGTCAAATTATTGTTGGTGATCTCCAAGAAACCATGAGAAGTTTAAATAAACAGAACTCCCACTTCCGCTGCTCAGTATTTTCCTAAGAAATCTATTTGAATGTTTTAGTATTTTATTTACTATTCACGCACACACACACGCACACACACACACGCACGCACACACACATACACACACATACACGCACACACACGCACACACACACACACATACACACACGCACCCACACGCACACGCACACACATACACGCACACACGCACACACACGCACGCACACACACACGCACACACACGCACGCACACACACGCATGCACACACACGCACACACATACACGCACACGCACACACACGCACGCACGCACGCACACACACATACACACACGCACACACGCACACACACACGCACGCACACATAAACTTGTCTGGATAAAATCCACCCTCCAACTCTTCCCTTATCCCCACCACCATTCCCCCTACAACTTCATGTATACTCGCCTTTCTTTCTAAGTGTTTTAATACCCTTAGTCTGTTTAGTACTGCCTGTATGTCCTAGGTGTAGGACCATCTACTGAAGGATGAGTAGCTACTCAGAGCCACACACCCTAAGAAAACTGGCTTTCCCTCCCCCCAACAGCCATCAGATGACAGCAGCTCTTCAGATACAGGTGGAGATCCATGAGCACCTCCCCCATCCATTCTAGAGTTTTGGCTGATTTAAACCTCTACAAATCTTGTGCATACAGTTCTAGCCACTGTGAGTTGATGTGTGCAGCTATGCTGCCTTGTCCAGCAAATACTGTTCCACTGCAGATATCCAGTCCCTCTGACTCTTGAATCCCTCCATACCCTCTCCCTCAGTGATCTTCAAACCTTTCTAGGAAAGGATGTGATATAGATGTCCCACTGCTTGGACAGTTGTTGACTTTGTGTTTCCAGAGTTAGTGGTGTCTCAGCAGATCCTGTGGTGGGCCCCAAGTCCAGGAACCCTTCTTCCAGAAGACTCAAGCTCTCTAGCAGAGAGAAGAGTTTTCAAAAAGAGAAGCAAACATACTGACATTTAGAACTGAGCACTCCACAGACTCAGCATGTTGGCCAGTTGTGGTTCTTTGTATTAGTCACCATCTACTGTAAAAGGAAGCTTTTCTGTTGTGGGTTGATCAGGGAATCATTCTGTGGGTATAAAGATAAAAACTTAGAGACATTTATTACTATGTTGATTTAGTACAATAATAGTAGTAGGCCTATGACTTGGCCCAGTTGATGGTACTAGAAATGAGGACCACCTTGTAGGATGGGCTTTAAGTCTAAGCAGAAAGTAATGGGTTACTCCCCTGATATTCCTACCATTGTTATACTGTTGCATAATAATCTTGCCAGACCAGTCATTATTATAGCTTACAAGATTCACTGGGTGAGACTGTTGATGGCATTTCTTGTCTCATAGCATCCATAGAACTTTCCAGCACTATGAATCCTAGCTAGTAGGGAAGAAACACCCAGATCATTATTAGCTTGGTTTTTCCATGTCCTATAATTCAGATATACAGTGTCACACAGAGACATGCATTCATACTCACACATAGCAACACACACAGCAAGAAGTAAAATAAAGAAGTAAAAACAGAAGTCTAGCATACCTTAGACTTCTAATGCTGCCAGAGTAGTGAAAACAGCAAGATGACTAGATAATCTACACTCCAGGAAAACCTGTAGGTACCTAATGAAATGATTGCTTTTTGTCTTCTCTTCTTGCAGTGCTTTCCCCTGCTCAGGAGAGCCACGTGAACATGGACCTTCCCCCAGTGTCTGAACAGATCATGCAGACACTGAGTGAGCTTGCCAAGTCCTTCCAGGATATGGCTGACCGCTGCTTGCTTGTCTTGCATCTGGAAGTGAGGTAAGACCCAACTAAGCACAGAAAATTATGGTGTCAGAGCCCTCTGTGAAGTAATTCACATGTTGTCTCTGAGGAGGGAGTGATTGCATCAAGTGCCACCATAATTTTAGCTTTTACTATTGATATTGTCTTTTCCTATCCTGAGCAGATGTTTAGCAGCATTCAGGGTTTTTAAAGGATGTGAGCATATGCTGGACTGTGAGTGTGATGACTCAGGGTATGTGGGAAATGATGCAACCTGGATTTGCGCATGCACACCAACCATGTGGGTGATCTCAGGGCCAGCTAACAGATCATATTTACAAAACTTCAGTTTCCTCTTAAAATGAGAATAAGAGTTCTTACCTTAGATGTTATGAAGGAAATCTTGAATAATTTGTATTATTTCTGTCATGTATTAAGTCAAACGTGTTGATATTTTTGCAAGTCAGAAAGAAGTTATATCTAAGAACCACAAAGCTCCTCTTCAACAAACTTAAAACCCAACTGAGGAGATTAAGGAAAAGACTGACCAAGGAAGGGTTTTAAGTAAGTCTTATTCCTTTCCCTGCAGCAGGGAGACACAGCCATTCAGATGCACGCCACTCACTTGTTAAGCATTTTAACAGGTGTGTACCAGGCAATGCTCTAAACACTGGGACATAGCCATGAACCAAATACTGCAGGTCCCTGCACCTCTAATGGTGCAGCCAGCCAGTCTCAGATAAAGCAAAAACAGATACTTTCAGAAAGCCATAGCTAAAGGAATAAATAACAGAATGAGAGGCCAGCATGGCTCAGAGGGTTAAGCCACCTGTCTCCAAGTCTACTGACCTGAATGTAATCCTCAGAGGCTACATGATGAGAGGAAAGAACTAGCTCTCAACTGTCCTCTGGCTTCGCACTTGTTAGCTCATGGTGTGCTCATACAAATAAGTTAAATAAGTAAATAAATTGATAGCATGAACTGCAAATGCAAGCCACATAGCTCATGTAAATTTGCTCATACAGGTTGAGCATCCTTAATTGAAAATTCAGACCTGAAACTACTCTTCAGACTTGAGTATTTCAGGTGTCCAGCCAATAAGCCTGTGCATACATTCCAAAGTTCAAAAATTATAGATCCCAAGTATTTTCAGTAAGGGATTCTCAAACAATAGCTACATTTGAAAATGTAGAAAGGAGGAGATAAAATGAAGTATATTTTGTTTAACCATACATACATACATACATACATACATACATACATATGTGTGGATGGATGGATAGATAGATAGATAGATAGATAGATAGATAGATAGATATGGATTGTGTTGACACAAGGTTAACACAGAAACAGTGAGTTGCTTTTCATTTTCTGTGGTAAGCCTTGGCATCTTCACATTTTATACTTGGAGTGCATTATGGTGAGGACATTCCACATGCTCGGTAGCTACATGTGGCAAAGGTACCCTGGAAAATACAGGGTATACAAGTTAACTAGGAAGAGAATTGTTTAGACAGGACATGTGGCAAAGTGACAGTAGCCATCCAAACAAAAACCTGATGAAGAAAGTTTCAGGGAGGAGCAGCGCTCAGAAAGGTCCTAAGACACAGTGAGTCCAGGCGAGTCAGAGGCACGGAGAAGAGCCTAATACATTTGCAACCTGATGAATGGGCAGGTGGAGGGAGGGTAGAGTAATGTAAAGATAGCCCGGGGCCTAAGGGTGGGCAGTTGTACGTCTGATACACCGGGTCCTCAAGACCAGGAGAGCGGTTCCAAATGTTTCTGAGGGTGTTAGGAAGCCACTGGAGAGGCTTCTCCAAGATAGGAGGGTGCGAGTGGTTAGTATTTTTAAAGGACTCTTCTGGGTGTTGTATGGACTGCAGAAAAATAAGGTGACCAGTTGAGGCCTGTCAGGAGCATGAAAGTGGCAAGGCAGAAATATGAAGATGTAGGACTTGGAACATATACTAAAAGTAGAAATCACAGAACTTATTGACGGATTGGCTTGGGTTCAAGAATCGGTGGTGATGAGAAAAGACTCACAGAAACCAACCAGCTCAGAGCAGTCTGTGGGTGTAAAAGACATGAATGCCTGTAGACAGATAAGAGGCTAAGACAGAAGAGGCTAAGACAGGAGCATTACAAGGTTGAAGGCAGCCTGAACTATACCTTTGTGGCCATATCACCCTGTATGTGCCTGATATCATCTAACTGAAGGAGTAGAAAGGTCAGGGGTACGGATTAGAGGCTTCAGAATTCAAGAACTCTCAGTTCTCTCTGAGAGCTTATCTGACACCCAGGCAACAGTGCCAACCACTAGATCGATCACTGCATATATACTTCTGAAACCCCAGGATCAGAAAGCCTGCTGTGGCCTAGTAGTACATTTTCTTCTATGTTTTTGGAACAATGTTAAAGTTGATTAAATATTTTCTTTAGTTTGAAGTTTCCATATCATCTATGTTTTAAAAGTATAAACACAAGTTTGGTTGATAGTTAAGAGGAATGTACTTAGATTCAGTTAACACTTGCATGGCTTTGAGGCATGTTAGTACCACTTCCTTATGTGCCACTTGCTTTGGGCATTCTTTGCCTTCCCCACCACGAGCTGCCTCTCTGTTGCTTGTTAGCACCCTGAGAGAGGAACAAAAGAAGTAGCCTGCAGGTTTGGAATCTGTTGTGCTCAGCATTATTCCTGAGCTTATTTCTTATATTAACTTGTCTTGAAATACAGCATCTCGCTATGTATTTTCTGATTTGTTTTACGATAATTTTTAGATTTGTTTTTCTATTTATTTTCAAGCCAATAATGAAATAAAGCAGGCATTTTCCATGAATAGATAAATTCAGTGGACAGAGAAGAAAGAAAGGAAAAAAAGAAAACACCCAGTAATATTCTGAGGCGACTGTTACCCTGGGTTGCAAAGCAAAACAAGAGAACAGCAAATTAATTATTCTCCCAGCTCCTGGGATTTTATGCTATTGATTGTGCAGTCTCAGGACATGTTCTACATTCAGAATCACCAACTTGCGTGTAGCTAATTCCAGGCGGGATGTTCTCGGCACGTCTGAGTAAGATCTTTGAAATCCTTAACCTCTGTCCTGTCTCTTTCACTGTGCTTCCTACCAATACTGTTCTTACAATGCCAAACGTGTCTAGTCGACTTCATAAGAAACCACACAATTGTAATATTCAATTCCACGCTCCCTTCAGGGTTAATTTAAAAATGGGAAGGATAATTTCAGCCTGAAGTTTTGGGCTCTAGATACAGAATTATTTTCCCTTTGCTCTGAGAATACTAAACAGTTTTTCTAAATTAATTTTTTTGTTTCTTGATCTAACCCTGTTCCAACATTCCATTTGTTTTCTATGAATATGTCTCCATTCTTTCCTTATTCCTGATGTGTGTGGCTCACAGAACCAGCCAAGTTCTCCACGAATGGCTGAGGCAATAATGCTACCACTCTCTCTGTCCTATAACATTGCCAGTGGGGGGGGCGGGGATTGGTGTGGACACAGAGTAAACAAACAGATGTGCTAATCATTGCCAATGGGGGGGCATTGGTGTGGACACAGAGTAAACAAACAGATGTGCTAAT